>JAVCKT010002711.1:0-12166 GCA_032273925.1 Rhynchotus rufescens
AATCCTTTCTGAATCAGAATGAAAAGTAATGTTTCAGCATCAAATTTCTGAGAAAAAAAAAAGAGAAATTCTAGGTCTTGACCAACTATAATTACCAAGTGAATGAGTAATTCGTTTTCTCCCAGGACCCCAATTTTGTCAGCACTAAATTTACACACAATCATTTCATAAGGAGATATGAGAGGAAATGCACAAATGCCAAGAATGTTTGCTCAGGGAAGAGACACACCATCTTTTTTTCCCAACATCTTGTTATTCATGAGGGGCTGGCAAATCTTCCTTTAGATTTCTTAAGCACCTAGAAATGTATCTGGAGAGGATCTGTGATAAAAGTGATTTTCTACTGTAGGGAAGATTGGGCTGAAGGCAGAAAGAAAAGATAGTGGAGGAAGGACAGTGGCTGTTGTTGGTCTGTGGCTCAGAAGCATTAGCTGAGTTCCTCTCCAGACTTCTATTTTTAGATGACCTCCAGTGCATTAGATCAAATATATAAATTGGAAGAGGCCAAATTGTCCCTCTGCCTGTGAATATGCTGCTCCCAGAGATGTGCAGATTTCTGTGGAATTCCACTATCTGATGTCAACCTGAACCTAGCCAACATCAGACCCCAATGTCCACCTTAAACACAAGCTTAATAATCTCTTGGCAATTTGAAGCTAAATTTTCATTTAGTTTACACCTATGTAGACACACATATCAGTAGAATTGCTTTGCTTTTATTACATCTTTCTTGACGCATTAGCAACTCACTGCCATTACCACAGGTGTTTGCAGAGAAAAAAAAAATACCCCTGAGAATTACATTTCTACTTTTAGAGCACTTTGATTTCTTCCTCCTGTCATCAGAGCAGATTTTATATCACGGTGCATATCTCGGTGTCTGGGGGACGTACATCTAAGGACAAACACACAGTGAGGTGGCAGCCCAGAGCTCCACAAGATTCCGTGGGGCTGCTGGGGCTGGTGGGGCTGTGTCTCTTGCTAACGGGGGCTGTTCCTGTGCAGGGAACACCAGGCAGTGTGGAGGCGAGCTAGGGAATTAACTGCGATGGGATTTGCATTAGAGCTTCACCACAGTTAATCAGCTTTGCCCCTGAAATCTGGCTGCAACTTGCTATATGGCTTCCTGCTCTGGTCAACAGAAACTCTTAAGACTCCCAACGTATAAAAATGCCCTAAAGAAATACCAGAGGAAAGGAAGCAATTATTCCAGCTCAGCTAGATAAGTGCCTAAGGGAGCAACCCTTGCTTGAAAAGTGCACTGGCATTCTCAGCCTCATGACATGGATTTTGAAATGAAGCAAACCTACATATTTTGCTTGCATTGGGAATGAGGCCTCTAAAGAAAGTTAATGCAAGTGTATTGTAACTTTGCCTTCTGTCTAAACCCAAATGACTAGAGCATTCTAGCAAGTCTTTGTTGTTTGTGATTACACATAGTTTAAAATATGTGGAAAAGCTCTGTGGCTCCCTCTCTTACAGAGGAACTCAGGATTTAGCCTGGTCAGTATACAGGCCTGAGAGATACAAAGGTCACCAGTTACTTTTTGTGGCAAATTAATTTTACTGAATATACCTCATTTTTAATTCTATTTGTATCAAAAAGAACAGGCTGAAAATGAATCTGGGCTCACATTCATAGGTGAGAATTGCCAGACCAGACTACACCAGTGTCAGTCAGTCCACACAATCTAGTAATCTGCCTTTGATAATAACTATTACCAGACACCAAAAAAATAACTGCAGTCATTAAAGCATTTTACCCCGATTGGAGAGAAGTTGGTGCCCAAAGTATGAGGTCTTTTCCAAACATTTGGTAATCCGGCTGGAACATTATCAATGTAAATGTCTGATTCTTTCCAGATCTTGCTAGCCTCTTAAGAGAAACTGGGTGGAATAAAAGCACTGTTAGATGAAGGAGAAGAAAGAAATTTCCAAAATGTGGGATATAAACAAAGGAGGTTTGGGGCAGAAGGAAAAATAAACAGAGAGGGTGTCTGGAGAGGAGGGTATGAAAGAAAAATTCTGTCCTTTAAAAATAACACAGGCTTCCTTCATAGCTTGGAAAGCAGCAAGGCTTACCTTGCAGGGAATAGTTTATGACTCATACCACCGTTTTGGAAATCCAAAAACCTGCAGAGATCGGGAAGAAGTCAGACTGAAATTTGGCTGTCTTTGTAAATGTGCTAATCAAAGCTCTGCCCAAGAAAGAGTAGTAGACGCTGTGGATAATGCGGAGCAATCATAACTGAGCACAGGGGAGAGGCAAGCCTAGATGTCCCGGCTCTCATCCTGCAGTATGTGACAGTGTGGGGGCTCCATACGCACACACACACACAAGAATTGGGGTGTTCTCTTATGCGTATCTCAACAGAATGGCTGAAAAATCTCATTTCTCTGATAGCACAAGGGCTGAAGGCTACAATTGCACTGATGAACTGATGATGGTAAGATTGGACCCCAAGAGATTTGTGCTTCCAGGAAAAAAAGAAAAAAAAAGAAAAATTGACCTTTTACCAATGAAAACTGATAGAATACTATGAAAATATTTTGTAAGTATTGTTTCCAAATCTGTCCAGTGTGAATGTCATGCTTTGCGAGATGCGAATAATAACTACACTGATAGGGATTCTATATACAAGGCAAAAAGGAAAATGAAATGTAAAAAAAGAGTTTGCAGAAGAAGGGAAGACGGAACCTTGTGAAAGCCACAGCCTCAAATACAACAGAGAAACTCAATTTCAAGAACTCAAAGATTTCCTTGCAAATGTGAACTCCACACATGATTAAAAACTCTGTTTCCAGATCTCCTGAAAAGATTTTAGGGCATATCTAATGACAATATCTGTTCTGATAGATGGTAGCACTGACATTTTGCATTCATTATTTCAGATTGTTTTGCACTTGCAGAAATGATAGGTGAGTGCATTTTGAAACTCTGATGGTAATTTGACATTCATGAATTTTTATCACCTGGAAAAGTCTGTTAAAATATTAGAAGCAATTATTTTAATCTTGTTGAAAATTAATTATACTTTATAGCATCGGCTCTGGAAATAAATTCTAAATGTTAATACTGATAAATTGCTGTTGCAAATGGATCATTATGCAGAGGAAACATTTAGTTTAATTTGAGTTTTTCCTGAGCCTCTCTGCAATCTTATATGCTGCAAAAAGCTAAGAGGATGTTCTGTCCTTTTGAAGAAAAAAAAAGAAAAAAAGACAAAAAAAAAGGCAAGAAAAATCCATCTGTTTTTAATCCATCAGATCAGATAACTTCTAGTTCAATGGACTGGTTCAGAGATTTGAAGTTTGGTAGACAGGCCAAAATACAAACTCTACCAGGGCTCTGCCACCATGAAAGGAGTCATAGCATGAGTTTACACTTCTTCAGATACTCCAGAATCTGATGAGGAGACTTAAGACTCAGTGTGTAAGAGACCAACACTCCTTACTCAGGAGGCAGAACATTTACAAATGTCTTTTATATTTAAATGTAAAAGTGAGAGTAGCTGCTCTCCTAAAAGGGAAGCAGATCTTTCACAGCTGCTAAAATGCCCTGGTTGCAATGGTGTTTAAAATTGGTTTTACCTCTTCTTCCTCTTTCACTGCCTGTCTCCTGGTTCTGCCCAAAGATGCTGCAGACACAGTGGGACAAAACTGGTGGGTAGTAGGCACTTTCTCTCCAAAACACTCCATGGAGAAATCCTATGCTATGCTAACAACAAAGCGGGATGTGCAATAGGAAACCCTTGTGAGGCTGATTCAACTGGAACATTCTCCCTTGGGCTAGAAAGATCTACTATGGACAGATAACTCTTGCTGAAAAGACAGTATAAAGTGAATCTAACACTCTGAAAGACAGACCTAAGACTTGCTTAACGTTGTTTTGGAGCCTGGTTTTGGGAGGTCTTCAGCATCTGTATTGTTTGGACTGGAGGACTTGCAAAATGTGCAACAAGTTCAGAGCTGGTTTTGTGCCTCCGCCCTGACCCGTGACCCACCCGTGGCCGGGCAGTCACCTGAATCTGCATTTCTGCAAGCCAGACACACGAGGCAGCTTTGCCCACAAGGTTACTCACTTGCACAGAAAGTACCTGGGTGTGAGTATCTTCCACTCTTCCCCACCTTTCATTTTAAATTAATGCTACCTTAGGCCCAATCCTTCTCCTAAGGCATTTTCAGAAAAGAAAGTTTAGAGAATTTTGGTTGTTTGGTTGGTTTTGATTTTTAAATTGTTTAAATGGAAGTGTCCTTCTTCCCCCTCCCCCGCACCCATTTTTTTCCCTAGATATATTTTACATCAATGAAGAGCAAATCCAAACCCTTAGTACAAGACATGGGCTTGAAAGAGACCCCTCTTCATTATTCGACACAAAAGGAGCAAGGGAGATAGTTCTCAAATGCCATTATCTCCTGTTCATTTCTACGGAGCTCCTTATCCTTCACTGCCTGTAGAGTGTTGCACTTCTCCAATGTGTTGTGCACAGCTCATCCATCACTTAAAAAAAAAAAAAAAAAAAAAAACAGAATTGTCTGCTAATCCAGGCCATGGACTCCTCAGCATTCCCTACCACCAGGAAGGCCACCATGTTGCGGCAGTGCTGCAGTGCTCCCTGATCTGCATCTTTGTCCGGAAAGCCTGTCAGCTAGAAAGCTGCCTGGCAGCATGGACCGTTTCTGCACAGACAACCACATTCCCCCTCAGAATAAGAACTGCACTGGACGGTGCTCAAGTCTATGCAGGGAGTCCAAGGTTTTATGTTCCATTACCTGATGAAATGGAGTACGAGCTTGAACTACTTCTGGCTACCAAGTAACCCTCACATGTTAACAACTTGGGCTATTACCGAGCTGGATTAGATTCAAATCCATGCATGAAGGTAAAAGGTTTTGTGTTCCATTGCTGAAGCCAACATTCTGTTTTCGTACTTAGCTCCTTTCATTACTGTGTTTTTCAAAGTAGTTAGAAAGCAGCCATTAGCACTTCATTCTGTACAGCTAATCTAATAAAGGGACAAGTGAAGTGGGAGGAGGGAAAAGGTGGGTAGGAGTTATTATCCAAATGAGGTGTTAAGCTTTGGCTTCTGCCCCCACCTTGGGTGAGTGTTACAAGGATTAGAGAGGAGAGAGGGAAAGGAACTTCTGTTTCTAAAGCATGACTATGAAAATAGACACACTGGTAACTATGAACAAAATGGAAAAAGTAAATATAGTCCATGAAGTAACACCATCAGGAAAACAAATGTTCTCAAAGAAAAATTTCAGAAACTGCATAATTCTCTGCAGCATGAAGCACCCAGAGCCAAAGTTTGCTTTTTTGGAAAAGTTCCTTTGCATCTGGATCCTGATCAGGCTTGGAAGAGGGAGAAGTCTCGGAGGCTGCGGTTTGGAGGGCTGGGCGCTCCCATCTTGTTCCGTTTGCTTTGCAGTAACAGCGTGTCTCATGTCTGACATGTGCCTGACGGAGCGGGGCTGTCTTACCTGAGGGGTCTACCACGCCTGGCCAGGGACTGACGAAACGTCATGAAGCAAAAGCAGAAGCTGGATATCGATCCTAAAGCAAGACTCAAATCCACACAGCATACAGATACAGTTTTGGGGGTACCTCAGGATTTGCCATAGCATCAGGCATAGCTTGCCCGAAGCCCCACTTTGGCACATTGCATGGAAGAAAGAGCTCAACATAGATAGGAGCAGAAACCAGAAGAACAATGAAAAAAAAAAAAAAGTATCACCCCCAATCAGACTTTATTTGAGGTATTGTGATGACTTCAGCATGCTCTAAAGCTGACACAACTGCTGTTAGTTATTTCAGAACATTGCGCCATGTAGCATCCACCTGAGAATGGCAAATCCAATGCAGTGTATCTATACATAAAACACTAAAGGGCACCCCTCCTTTTATGAATCATCTTAAGTGTAACAGGTGTCAGTAAAGCTGCTAAGAAATAGGAACATCTGCAGATTTTCATTAGTTAAAAAGTCACTGAAAAACTGCATTTATCTCACCTCAAAAATTAATTTAGATATATTTCTCCTGTCTCCTTACCCTCCTTCTCTTCCAAGGAGTCTGAATGAATAGAAGTCACGAGGCCTTTCTTGACAATGTACAACAATCCCTGTACATAGGAAAGAGTATTACAAAACAGAATAAATTATCTTTCAGCTATAAATTCCTGAGAATGTCACCATCCCACAGAATGCTGAACAAATTTTGGGTTTAGGGAGTGATATGTAATTTAAAAATAATGTTCTTTGGACTTTGCAGGGGAAAAAAATCTGCACAGTTTTTTGCCTTCTACATTTTTTTCCCTTGGCCTAGTGGTAAAGTAAATATTTTCATGCATTTGTTGATGTGCCCAGAGCATTTGGCAATGTGCAAAATCCTTGCTTTTTGGATCAGCCAAGTGTCTTTAGACGTAAGGCAAAGCAGCAGACCCTCCAAGCTGGGTTGTGCCAGGCACCGTCTGCCCTGGTTCAGCAGAAAGGGCTGCTGGGGACAACCTCACACAAGCCCTGCTCTCCATCAGCTCTGCTGCCTTAGTGGGGAACAAAGGTGCCACTGACTTCTGCTCCTCATCCTCACCCTGCTCAAAGTGAGAGCCAGGCCCGGGCTCCCTTCTGCGTGGGGCATGTGGAGAGGGCCTCAGTCCTCAGCAGCTCCCTGTCGCTGTCTCTTGGCCCAGCCCCAGAACCAGCTGGTGCTCTGCTGGCAACACACCCTGAGCTCATGACTCCCTCTTAGAAGACACAGGAGGGAGACAAAGGAACAAATGGGCCATAAAAGCAAAGCCCCTCTCTTACCAAAATTTAAGCCTGTACATAAGGAGAGGAGCCTCTAGTGTATAAGCTTACTGCGTGAGCTGATGGAATTAATAGCTCTTACTTCCAGTATACAAGCGATGCAGCTTCTACATACACCTCCTCCCACCTTTACATGCAGATTATCATATGCAGAAAACAGGATTTGGATCTTTGGCCCCACCCCACCAAACCCTACCCTCCTTCCCTGCTCCAGTCGCTCCCCTCCCTAATTGTTTTGCTGACTCCCTGGTAGCTGGATCCTCATCGGTCTTGGGATCAGTGGGAGGAGAAGGAATATCAAAACCATACTACAGCTATACTTCACAGAGAAGAAAAGAGGACTTCAAAATTCCAATGTTATTAATATTAATGTTTTCATTGCTCCTATACAAATATACATGTGAAAAAATAATGAAAATAATCAAAGAACTCCATTCTGCTCTACCTGCAATTCAAAGTAAGCCATTGCCTCTTTGGCTGGCAATCATACCCCCTTTAAGGAGGTATATAATATCACAAATGCTCAAGAACTGGAAAAAGAAGAAAGACAAAAGTTTATCCTGGTTAGCAAGTTTGTTACCTTCAACATTCTGACTCCAGCCAGTTGAAAGGGAACATGATGGATGTGTATGATGGAAATGTGTGCAGCAGGGAAGCTTGAATGCTATATTTATAAAACATAACTCAGCCGCATGGATTAGATCCATGGGATTGAGCAGATGCTTCTACAAGAGAAAAGAGATCAACTTTTGTTGGTATCTCAGAAGTGGAGGGATAATTCCCGTAAAATGTTTTTTGAATCCATTGTTTTGTCCCTTCAGTATAACTGACATCGTACGTTCTTCTCATTCTCTTATATCAAAGCCTTTCTACTGAGTGACATACCTGTATATTCACTGAATAGCCAGGAGATCCATGTTTTCCTTTTTTAAGCACGCATGTAGCTATACTAGTCCACCTGGATGCGCAATTTGCCTCATTTTGGGAGTGTCCGTTGTAAGATCTGAAATTTTGAAGCTGCAAAAGGAACAGCAGGCTAATGAGGTACAAGGTGCAACTTGGGAAAAGCAGCTGTCAAACACCTTATCAAAAGCAAACAAGCTTAGCCCATCTCTCTTGATGCGATGGAGACAAAGTCATACATGTTGAAATATATTCATATTTCCATCAAAAATGTATCAGATACTGGGACACCTCAGTATGCAAAATACATAAAAGCACTCAGCACACTTTTCTACTGGCAGCCAGGCAAGCCCAGACATACAAAAACTATTTCTTTTCCTTTCCAGCAGTTCACGCCTGGCACATTTATGCAACCTCCTGCAGGGTGTTTCTCAGCCCATGGCACATGCCTCTCAGCGCTCTCCCCCGGGCGCCAGGAATAGCCATATATCATCCAGCCGGAGGCATCCGACGAGGGCAACCCGAGGAGCTTAGGAAGCAACTGGTGAGCGTGCTGGGAACCCAGGATCCTGGAGCTCCCTCCCCTGCTTTGCTCCCTGCAGCACTGGGGCACTTTCACCAAAGCCCTGCTCCGGGCAGCCCAGCGCTGCCTGCAGGACACAAGAAATGTTGTTCTGGTCACAGTGCAAATGTGTCAACATGCCCAAGAGGCAGCATCGTGGAGAAGGGCTCATCAGCCCATACTGTGTCCCTGAAAGGGACATATTGAAGCTAAAAAAAAAGGTGGACAGGATGAAATCTTGTCCTAAATGCTTTAGTGGGAGTATTGTCATCGTCTTTGGTGGAGCTAGGCTTTCTTCATTGGGTATCTGACATAAAAACCCAATAGTGCTTTGCATTTCAGCCTATTTGAGGACAAAAATTAGGTACTGCACGTATTTTCCCCCTAGTGTACAGCCATCACCATGGAAACCCTGTTCAACAGAGTGTGAAAGCTTCCACAGCACTGGCTGGATTGATAGTGCTGAGCACCTTATTTCCCATTAAGCTTATTAAGGGTCTTATCGTTCAAAAATTAGACTACCCATGCATGCACAAATTGCTCTAAGCATACACATAGTTACTACCTGTGTATGTGTTCATCTACAACAAATCCCTTATTGTCCTTGTAAACTGAATTCCACTCCTCAACATACCACGATGACAGAACAGAACTTCTATATTTTACAAGCATGTACTAATTATAGTTTCCATTGCAACATCCAGTGAGTAGATAGTGCCCCATTTTGCAAATGGGGAAACCAGGGTACACAGAAGTTGCAGACCTTCTCAAAACCGCACAGCCAAGTCCTGGCAGATGTGAGAACGGAATCCATGAGTCCTGAGTCTTCAGATCCCCTACTCTGATCACCAGACAACACCCCCTTCCTCCGAAATAGGCTATTTTGATTGAAAACAGATGGTGTACATTTTTGGCACAGTGCTTTAACTATATTAAAATGCTCTGAATGAGTATGTGCTTATATCATACCTATACAAGTATACGTGTATATGCATACTTACTACATCTTTGCATTCACAACTAGGTATGAGCTAAGGACATATTAATTTACATATATCATATGCAAATGTAATGGATATGCTGAAAGATGCTTAAGTGCAGCTGCACAGCTGACATACCTAAATACATAGGCAGTATTCTTCAGTGGTAATGTAATTACACACTATGTATTCTTCCCTCTTTCTAAGCAACAGATTTTACATTGTGGATGGACTATATATTCTGATGTAACTCGTGTTAATGTTCTTTATCTTTTCATGAGAAGTTCTGGTGCAGTTTCAGTAAGAGATGAATCATATCCCTTTGCATTAGCTCCAGGACTTATCTCCATCCTAGCTTGAAGACTGCACTTACCAGACACCTCCTGCATTTGTAGCTTTCTTTTTTTTTTTTTTTTTTCCTGCAACTGAATTGTTATGTCTTAAATATCGGGCTTATCTTTTGAATTTGTTCTTTCCATGATAAGATTTTTTTCCTGCATTAAGACTTCTCTAAACAGTTTGTCTCCAGCTAAGGACTGGTAAACTCTGTGCTGGATTTGCTGTCTGTCAGGATTAATATCTTCTCACACATCACAGCCTGGAGGAGAAGAGCCAGTTTATAATTCAAGGGCCAGTTTATAATTCCCTGATTCTTTGCCTGGTTGCCTGCAGCCTTGGGTCAGGTTAAGACAATCTGTCATATCAGCTGGTAAACAGCTCTGGAGATCTTTCCTGTAGCTGGAAACTACCAGAATGGGTATGTATGTGACACCCTGGGCAAAGATGGGATGATGGGCCTTGGAAGTCACTTACATGGGGAGAGTAGTGCACTAGTAACATAAAGCCTAGTTACAATCTCTTTCCATGAAGGGACAAAACAGAGGAGCCAGAATAAACAACCACTAACTGTATTTCCATTTCTTTTATTGGTCGACTGGATTTTCCCCTTCCCTTACCACAAAAGAGGTAAGGAAATAAGCCCTCAAATCCACAGTTATGCAGGGGGAGTTGAAAACAGCTCATTCCCCACGGGTGCTAATCCTTTGTCTGCACATTGGCCCCAGCTACCTCATGCCTTATATGCACATGAAGCGGGCTAGAGTCAGGGATGAGATTAGAATTTGGGAATTCTGCTCCTCACAGAAAGGGGAGTCTGAGCAAAAGCAGTTATTTTGGTCTGTGCTAATTCCTGCTGGATTGACCCATGAGTGCTCAACAGAAGAAGGAAATATTGCTGATACTCACTGCTCTTCAGGCTCTTTTGGTTCTACATCTGCAGAACACAGGAATCAGGAAATGCCTGCGCGAAGGTTTTGGAGAGGTCACAAAAACCAGAAGTATGCTACAGTGCTGGTTTATCTATGGATAAACAAAATAGAGCTGCTTATTACGAAGAAGAAATAGGTTATTCTCTTACAAAACTGTATCTCAAAATATACAGAAAGTAACACTTGCTACTCTACTTTTACAAATATTGCTGTAACATAATAAGAATCTGAAGATCTCCACAGCTGTACTTAGAACATCAGCTATCAGCTGTTAATCAGAACAACTTGCCTCAGCTTCTGTCTTGCATAGGATGCATTATCATGTTTTTATCCTCCTGACCCTTTGTTAAGCTATCCAACTAATATTCAAGCACAAACTCTTCTTACTAACAATTTGCTATGCTAATTTTCTATACACAGAAAGATAATGTAAACATTCTCCATATTGTTCTTTTGTAATTGAGTACATGAAGCTATTTTGCTCTAAATTTGCAAAATGTAATATAAACTTCAATGCAAAAAAAAAAAAAAGACAGAAGAAAAGCCTGTTCTTTCTTCCCTTTTTTTCCCATATTCCTCTATAGAAGCCAGGCCTCTTTCGTATCTATAGAAAGGTCTGTAGGGTGACACTCTTGCTTTTTCTCTAGCCACTTCCTGCCAGGTAAGAGAAATGTACAAGAGTCTTAAAAGCTCAGTATCTGATCAGAGGACATTTTCCCACTACAGGCTTGGCAGAGACTGCCAAAGACATTTTTTTTTTCCAGTTCCCTTTTAACAAGCTATTGGAAAAGACGCTGAGCTAATTTTTCAGACTGCTCTATAGCACAAAGGTAGTAGCCTGGACCAAATCTGCTAGATTCATCTCCTACAGGAGCCTGACACTGGAAAAATGACAAGGCTGGTCAAAGGCAACACAGCCTGAGCCATGCTGGGTTTGTGCAGCACTGGATCTTTGACCCCCTGCTTTATGTAGGATTAAGACTACACTCTTCCCATTCAAAATGCAGACTCTGCTAATAATCTACTTACTATTTCTCCATGAAGAAAAATTGTAGTATGTATTAAATTTAAATTGTCTGGGGTTTTTTTTTTTATAGCACTTTTCTCCTGAATCACGTCCTCAAGTGTTTATTCATGTTCTCTCCCTGTGTCTGTTATCTTTACCAGACAACACATATATCCTATGATAATCATATGGGGGAAACTGAGCCACGGAAGAACTCCACCATCAGCCTGAGACTGCTAGGTGAACTGGATGAAGATGGGAACACTGCCCATTTCTCTTAGTAATCTATCCTTGGCCTCATTTCAGCATAGCACTTAGGTACTCATTTAACTTAAAATACTTAGTGCTTTACTATGAATCATAAACCCTTTTCTTTATTATTATTATTATCACTTCCACTGAAGAATAAGAGAATTAAATCTTAGGAAAGCCTTGAAGCAACCAGGCACTGTAAATTAAACACCCTGAAGCTCTGTCTGTCGTAGACCCTGACCAAAGGGAGGAGGAGGTTTGGAGGCTGTGGCCCAGCTCATTTCCTCCTCCTGCAGGAGATGGCAGCGGGATGAAGGTCTGCAGGGGTGTTGCTGTGTGAACCAGCCACAGGAAGCATGGCTCATGGGTACATCCTGTGGAAGCTAAT
>JAVCKT010002712.1:5460-26459 GCA_032273925.1 Rhynchotus rufescens
TTCCTTTCCTTTCCTTTCCTTTCCTTTCCTTTCCTTTCCTTTCCTTTCCTTTCCTTTCCTTTCCTTTCCTTTCCTCCATATTACATATATCACATGATACAGGAATAGTGAGAGTCACTTAGAATAAACTGCCCCCAAATCAAAATTTACCCTTGGGGAATTAGTAGCCATAATTGCATAGCTTGGACTAAATTATGTTCTCATTTACACCCATACAGTAAGTCACTGAGACTGTGGGAGTAATAACTGGGAACCATGAGCCAAATTTTTCTTTCAGTCATACCAGTGCAAATCTGCAATGATTTATTTGAATTTAATGGCCAATTATGACCTACCTTTGCATATATAAGAACAGAATTAACTTATTCATCTTTAACCAATAACAATATTTTAATTGCAAATAACTTTGGGAATGTTTCAGAAACAACATTTTAAGAAAATCTAGTATTTTCATCGAAATTGGAGAACACTATAAACAGCTGCATAAATTTGTGGAGATTAAAAATGAACAGGAGAAGGAAAGTGTGATTAATATTTCATTGTATCCATTTAATACACCTGTATAATGTGCATATTTTTCGAAGCTATGCTGTTGTCATTTTTTTCCCATCTCCTGACCATGCTTTATGACATGTATTCTAACAGTGAGTATATAAAGCCATATTGGGGTCTGTGCTACAGCTAAAGTAGTTAATAACAGGAAGATTGCCATCTAACTCTCATATTCTCTTTGAACTGCCAGGACAGGAGTTAAACTAGCCGTGCCAAAATGTTTCACTCTCTCTCACAATCAAGGACACTTGAGAGTGGAAGATTTTTTAAATATAATTTGACCAGCGCTTTATGGTATTTTATTTTATCCAGTCATCAGATAAATAAAGCATTTTCTGAATAGGGAAATAAAAGATTCTAACATGGTCTCTTTATTGAGAAATAATGTCCAGAATAATAACTGCACATCAGCCATCTTTCATGAAGATTCTGACTATGGTGACAGACAGACAGTGAGAACTTTTGTTTGCTTTTATTTGAACATGTGGGTGGAATAGCTGTTCCTGTCCTTGGCTCAGCCACGTCCTTCACAGATACTTGAATGAGTTAATTATAGATTGTTACCTAATGACATAACTATGCTTTCTAAATCCCACAGAATGACAATTCCTGAACAAAATACATCTTATTCCTCGGTTTGTTCACCAGCATCAAAATGACTCTCTACGTGTATTCACATACAAAAATCTTCTCTCCTTTCTTCATTCCTTCATTTTGTCTTCCTTTTTCTTTCTTTCTTTTATCTTCTTCTCTTCTTTTTCCTTCCTTTCTTCTCTCTATTTTTCTTTTGTTATGTCCTTCTGTCCTTCCATCTTTCCTTTCTTGTTCTTTTTCTCTCTCTCCCTGCCTCCCTCCCTCCATACCTCTCTCCATCTTTGCCTCTCAGCCTCTCTGATTGTCTCTTCTTTTCCTTCTGTAACCCCAGCAGTTTTATTTCCCTTTAATTTTTTAACCAATATTAGTTAAAGCTTCAGAGATGGTAATTGCTTAACATTGGTGATGCTGAAGTATAAAGCAGATCATTATAGAACTTTGGAAAAAACAAACAAGCAAGCAAACAAAAGATCCCACCCCCAATTGTTTTTACAGAGGCTCTGCAGTCAGAAACTCAAGGTAACAGGAAACAAAAGCTAAATAAATAAGAACATGACGTGCACTTGTCACTGTGACAATACTGCTTTCTTTCTCAGAATTTTAAAAGGAGGACTATGGAGTAACCTGGAGATACCGTGTCTTACCATGTCCAAAGGTGCTGCTGCCAGCACTCCCACATTTAGATTCCCTTATTTAGTGTTTGTCTCCAAAACAACTATGAGTGTTGTAGTGTTGTTATAGTGAACCCATACTGACAAAAGCACCTTGTAGCGCCATTATTCCTCTTCAGTCATTTTCAATTTGGAGTCCAGGAGAGGCAAAGAAAGTCCTGATGATGATTAGTTGTATTAATAGTCAGCTCAGCACATCTTGAGATATTGTTTAATCTATGAAAAATATTCTACTTTAATCTATGAAAAATATTCTATTTTTTTTTAACTCAGAATTAACTTCTAGTAAATGTGTGCAAAAATAGGTACTCCTGAATGACTGAGCAGAACTACAATCCCTCTGTGTACTCCAGTTCTCAAAGTGTTGGTGTGTCTTCAGCTGTTTCAGTTTCAGCTCTGTAAGCACTAGCTTGCACTTGATTATTTTTCTGTCACAAATGGGCCACATGTGATATTGTGAGATGCAGCTTGTTTTCCAGTAGCTTTACAAAACTTTATCTGGATCACCTTCCTGTGATCCAGATAAAGAAGACTCCTCACCTTTGTTTTGCTCCATATTCCTTTAAATGAAGAAAAAAAAACCCCCCAAAATAAAACAACAACAAACAAACAACTTGGAAGAAATCACTGAAATTTCCTTTCGATTGTTTCTAGCACTTTGTGGTACTACATACTTTTATATTGGAATATGCCAGTATTTACCTGAAAGGGCAGCAGAGTGTGTGGTAGAGAATTATTTGCTTAGAGATAGTTTTGAAATATTAAAAGACTTCTTTATTGTTGCTGGGTTTTGCCCAGATCTATCTGTTAGCCTTTCCGTCAAAAGGTCTTAGAACTTGCTTAGAGAACAATGTAGTTCTAGGTCGTTTCAGTTACAGACAAAAGCCCTGGGCAAGTGGGCTGGGGTTATCTTTGTTCTAAGACAGTGGGCCTAGATGAACAGAAAATCCTATATCAGGCCATGGTGGAGTCTCAGAAATTGCAGCAATTAGGCAGACTAAATTTATCCACTGGACTTGAATACTTATTTCCAAATTCTGTCTTTATTAGGTCTCTCTAGACTGCATTTTAGTGTCCCATACAAAGGGTCATACTACTGATGTGATAATATCACAAACATTGTGATTGCGAAACATCGCATTTGTGGGTTTACTTGGCCTGGAAAGTCTTAGTCAAGGCAGACATTTTCTTAAATATTTTTTAAATTAATTCAGCCATTATCAAGAAATCTATATGAATGCACTAACCACGGAAGTGTAGCATTTTATGATGATGTTTTCCATTTGTGCAACTAAATAAGTCATAAAATAAGTTCCAATCCAGTGCTGTCTACTCTGTAACTGCAAGGGTTTTTTCAAAAATCATTCACAAAACATTAAGTGGTAAAAATAGAAGGAAGAAGATTTTTTTCTGGTCTATGAGGATAAATATTGTCTTATAATTATACCAATATGTTGGTGTAAATCACAAGTGACTGTTCAGTTCAAAAGAATGTTTCAATGAGAAGGGAATCAAATCTTGGAGTCCTACTTTTTTCAAAACTTTTGAAGGGGTATAAAAATATAACTGTAAGAACTTATGACTATGTACAGCTCAAAGATGTTTTTATTGTATGTTAATGTATATTTATAATATTATATAGTACAATACATATGTACATATGCTAACTGTACACTCACAAACATTTGCAGACACACACACACACAACAGGACAAGAACAAACAATTCTTTTAATTGAAAAACAGTAATTAATTGATCCAACATTAAGAAACCTAAGAGCTGCATGTGTACACAACTGCAAGATCCACTTGTGGATTTCCAAGTTTTATTGAGTTTTCTCCATAAGGTGATATGTGTCCAAACAGATGCTTTTATAGTATGACTTGATGTTTAGTAAAAGAAAAGAACACTTGGCAGTTGTGATTACAAGCTTCAGGGAACTTTTAGATGGAAAAAAGAAGCCTGTCATCTAGTGCATTCCCCTGTTTTCCACAGTAATATTCACTGTATTTTTGAAATACACATGCAATATTTTCTCTTTACTATTTTCATGTAACATTTTCCTAGTATTTTGAACTCCAGAAGTGTGACAGTCCAGGAAAAATCTGTTTAAGAGATATAACATGTACTGAGGGGGAGGAGCTATCAAGGGCTCTTGTGATTTGAATTTTAAAGAGCTGTGAGGAAAGGGTTAAAATGTTTAGAACTCGTCATGCTTTGCACTCGAGTGATTAGGTGTAACTCCCAATTAAAGATCAATAAGACCTTTAAAGTGATTTATAAAAATGGATTAGTAAGAAATGTCCATTTAGAAACTACTGTGAGTAAAATCACTATACTCTCTGTCATATTGATCGGGACTTTATGTCTAAACACGCATTAACTGGGGCAGACAATAAAAATTAATCCTCTTCTTTCATAAAATGGAAGGTCATTTTCCCAACTGTCCCTAGGGGGAATGATGTCATTAAACATGCTACTAAGACATTTTATTAAATCTGACTAGGCTGTTTGCATAAAAGTAAATTAGAGCAGTCAATATTAGAAAGAAAGGGATTTAAAGAAGTAATAACTAGAGGTATTTATTGTAAATGCATTATACAACAGATGCATAATTAAATACAAAACAACTCCATTAAAATAGTGTTGAAGGTCTGGCTTAAAATGACAAAAGGCAAGATTTTTCAGAGCCCTAAGCATGCCCTGTTGTACCTAAGCATTTCAGGGGTCTCCAAGCAGCAGGGAATTTGACATGCCATATGTGCTGATATGCTCGGCACTCTCCCCTCCAGGATAACGCTATTTATAAATAAAACCACCGAGGAAAGGGGTGTGACTGTAAGTAGCACCAATCCAGTCGAGACAAGTGCCCTCAATGAAACACCTGCTGTTTACCTCCAGCATGCAACTCTTTGCATTCATGTTCCCTTGGATATGAGTATCTTTCAACGTGATGCAGAAGCAAACATGCACAAGAGAAGACAAGAAGTCATTTAGGATTATGTTCTGCTAAAGGTGTGGTTTTCCAGCCGCTGCTGCTCTGGCCAGGAGTCACTTGTCCTGTCCCCAGTAGAGGCAGACGTGAGGAGGTTACCTGGAGCACAGCATGCCTGCCACGGCGCCCCATGAAACCCTCTGCTTTTGAATGCACCCTAGGGCCACTCCTGGGCTTGCTTTTGTCTCAGAAACTTTTTTTTTTATAAGGTTAAAGCCAGAATTTCAAGCTGCACTTTCATGTGCCTTGGTGCAGTACAGACCTCAGGGTCAAACCTCCAGATAAGTGACCTCCTTCCCATCCTGTCTGCTCTGAGGTTGGTGATTAACCTGCTCTCCTTTGCTAAGAAGTCAACAGTAGTTATGCTGCTGAGACCACTGCATATTGTACTGACCACACACGACTCCATTATCTTCATAATCTCTACTCAGCTACAGATCCATTTGTTGTCTCTTATCTCCTAAGATCGTTGATCATATGTGGTACTGGCCACCTTTTTTTCCCCCCACATTTTAGCAGACTGAAAGTCTTGGCTGTGGCCAGACTTTGGTTCTATGTTAATTCTAAAAATATGCATCATAATGCTGCCTTTACTAGCACACAATGCTCTTATTATGCCCTTACTATGTTATCACCCAATGGCTCCTGTATCTTGCCAAAGATACTGGTTGTCTGATAAAAATACTTCTCTCCTCTTTCTTATCCGCAAATATCCTAACTTAAATCAGGGCAATAGGTAAATCTCTATTTAGAATATTTCACTGGAATTTCACAGATAGATAAAGGACAGTCTTGTGATTAAAAACTTGAGGGCCTGGGTTTTGTGCTTGACTGAGTCACAACATAGCCCATGCCGCAGAGTTTGGGTTGTTTTAGGCCAGATCCTGTGAAAACACTGTTGTGCCCTGTGGTGGCTACAAAGCAGATGCTTTAGCAAGTTACCTATAGAATGAGTGGGGAACTGGAACTAGCTGAGATTGAGGAGAAAAGGGGAGGGAAGCCATCGTATTAGAAGGTCTGTGGATTATTGTGGGACTCAGAGAAATGGATGTCATCTATGGATGACATCTTCTATGTCATCACTGCTAAAATATGGGAGTTTTTTTCAATTTCTGCATTTTTGTAAAGGTCTGAATACTTACAGATTTTGGCCAAAAATATCTTTTTTTTTTTTTTTTAAATTTGACAGACAGTTTTCAGAGGGGAAAAAAAGACCAACTATAAAAGCTGTTCTGACCAGCCTATTTAAATATCTTCTTTCTGGTCTCTGCATAATAAAATTATCATAAAAATCTTTAGTCACTATTGATAAGAATCAAAAAGGGGGTAACTCACAAATTTCTATCAGTGTGCTAAACTGTTTATTCCTAGATTTGAACATATGCAGACTTTTTGATTATAACTGCATATTGACAAATGCATTAAACAGCACAAGGTTTTCATAAATTATGTGCTAGGTAAACAAGTTCAGGCCACAAACCTTTTCAAGGAAAATGTTTAAGGCAGGTTCCTACGTGGTATGCAGTAAGCAATAGGTACAGAGTCTGCTCTGCAGAGAATACAGATTGTGAGTGTGCAATTTGAACACGTTAATCCAACCTAAGTCTATTTTTTTTTTCTTCCACTAAAGCTTCAATATGCATCTGATCTCAGGATATTGGATTTTTCTTTGAGGAAAGAAAGAAATGACTTATCTGGGGAATAAACCTAGTCTTCTTTCATTGTATTGCTCGCCATATATATTGTACTAAAATAAGGTTCACTGATTCTAATGTAAATCTCTAAAGCTGAACCATGATAATATGAGTTTCTGCATTTTATGTGGTAGGTAAGTAGGTTGCATCTTTGAAAAAAATAGTGAGAGAGGTTAGTGATTGTACCTAAGGAGAAAGGGAACAGGCTCAAATACCTTTAGGGTCTGAAACTCCTTGACAGACTAGGAAAAACTGTTCAAACACATTTGTTTTCATTTAGAATTGAGCTTCATCCTGCAATACGACTGCTTCCCCACCCCCCCTTTTTGCAGACAAATTTTGTGACATCAAGGGTTTGTCTATGTGGGCAATTCATACCAGTACAAAACAGACTGAATCAGTATTAAAAGATATGCATCCATAAAACCCCCTCCTTTATACAGATGTCATTGTCAAAGATTCTGGGGAATTTTTATTCATGTGGAAACTGGACTTCATTTCTCTTCCAGAAAAGTCACACTGCAGTCTGCTGTCTGACATGACACTTTCCCACATGGCTTGGCTCCTAATGCAAATGTCTAGTCTCTTTATTAGAGTACAATCTACTACCCTGAAGTCAAGGCAACTGGATGATTCTCTCTGTGCTCGCACACAGACAGGTTCGTCCTCCTTTCGTGTCTAGACTATCTATCAAAAATACCTAGGATGTTCTGTCCAGGCACCATAGTTACTCTTCAGCCTTCCAGGTAGACTGTGAGGAGTATGTCCTTGAGATGCACTCACATGTTAGTAGCAATGACTATAGCAACAGCTGGAAAGAGTGATTATGCTGGATCATAATTAACTTAAGGACAAGAATGTAGTTTATAAAAATAGGAAGGGGAAGAGTGGAGATCTCATATATGTGTAAGTATTTTGCTATGATACAGCAAAGCTGACCGGATTTCTGGAAGGGACACTGTCACAGACTGCAAAGCCAATGGACACGAGGATCTTTGTGCAGAAAGATGTGCTCGGCAGTGAAGAGTTGTTTAGAGTTAACAGCTCAACTAAGACGCTGTAGACTGATATAGTCACACGTGGTGACATTTCCACTGTCACCAACCTCTTAGTACATGGAATATGGCAGAAAAGGCTGGCAGACATCAATTACCTTGTCCTGTACTCTGTAATACTATACTCTGTACTCTGTGTATAGACTCGCCACTGATTGCAAATGGTGCATATAGCCCTATTGAATGAACCTGAGAGAGTGTCCTTCCTCAATGCCACTATTTCTCTTTCTAGATTTCAGTTTCCCTTGGGATCCTGAAAATGATCAATTGCAATAGATGTATCTGTCCATTGTGGAATGGGCTACCTCCTCAGCCCCCATCTACTCTTCACAGAGAGCTTTTTTTCTTCTCAAACAATATCATAACTTCTTGTTCAGAACAGCCTGGACAGCAGTATATTTCTTCTCTGGTCTCTTGCTGGCCCTATTTCCTTCTTCCTGCCAGTTAACCCAGATTTAAGAAATTGTGTGCTAGCTGAGCGCCATCATTTTGTAGTTGCATTATAAAGTACCTATCATGCTTTGATCATGCAGGAAATTAATTCAATTAATCAGTGCATAACTATTATCAGCACAAAATTTTAGAAGAGTTTTTTTTCCAGTATAAATCTTATCAAGGCATTTTTTTTCAATAAAAAACTTAGCAAGATATTTTTAATTGATACAAATCTCAGAAAAGCACTTCATCAGAAAAACTTCTACAACTTAAAATGCTAGTAACAGAGTACATTGCAGCAAAAATAAGGAAAGATATTGGCAGCATACCTATTACCAGCACCATTTTCATGCAAGTTGGAAGAGCAGTAGTTACAGAACAGTTTGCAAACCTCCACAGCTATATTAACTGAATTTTGAGACACAGAAAGAAGGATTATGTCATTGCATAGTGAGTCTGTTTCTCCTCTGTCCCTTGAAGAGTGACTATACCCTTCGTCAATCCAGATCATTAGGAAGTATGACTTGGTGAATAAGAAGATCACCCAGAAAATTCTACAGAAGAGCCTTTCTAGGGAACAGGTAAAAGAAGAATTTATGTTGCTTTAACCATCTCTTCTAAGAAGGAGACTACAAAAACAGGGAGACTAATAGGCAGCTGGCAGTGTTAGTTGATATAAAATATTACTCTTGGAATACATTTTCTGTAGAATCAGGTTTCCCTTTCTATCTCTTTCCCCTTAGGCACATTGGTATATATACATCCAGTCCTGATTTCAGGGAACTTTTCATACTGAGAAGAACAAATTTTGGTTAGTTCTCCTATGGTATTTTCTTAGAAGGGCAGGGAAAAGTGGCTAATAAGAGCTCTGTTTCTCTAATCCCCATAGACGGATATTGGGGCTGATGCCCAACACATGAAGCTCTTTTAAAATTTATGAGGAATATCCAACAATAAAGAAGAGAAAGACTAATATAGTGTCTAGGAATCTTTTTTTACATTTATTTTTTTTTCTCGAGTCAAAATTTCTAAAGTTCATAAACTGAAATCTCACTTGCCCTTTAGTCACTTGCTACTAGAACTGCATGCAATGCTTACATATTTAGTAACAAAAAATCAAAATAAGCTTTTTGAAGACTTTTATTTTAATTTGTGATAAAAACATTGCTGTCTAACTAACAGTATCATGATACAGAGAATGATTTCATTCAAAATGAAATAACTATTTGAAAATGATGCAAGCAACAGAGTCTGAACACAGCTATTCCTTGTGCTGCGTATAAGGTCAGCTCAAAAAAAACCCTCTGTTTTTAAAAAGGTTTATAATATATCCTACAGATGCTCTCTTTTCTGCTTTGCAAGCCCATTTTCCTTTTGCATTAAATGTACTAATTTCTATCTAGACTGTGTGTGGCATGCAGCTGGATGATGGTATCCTTTCTACCATGGATACCACTTCTAATTTGCCCCTCAGTCTTTCCTTGGCCTGAGATCCACTGAGAGCCTGAAATTAGCAGAATTCAAGCAAAGGATATCCTTGGAGTTTATTTCTAACGTGTAAAATTGTATTAATTGATTTTTTTTTTTAGTTGTATGTATTAGTAAGATGCTAATACATTATTGGACTGATGAGGAATGCATTCATTTGAAAAACTTCAAGACTGTAGTTGTGGCTGTCATGGTATCATAACATTGGAAGAAATGGTGTTCATAAGCACATTGCTTCTTTTATGTTAAATTTTCTTGGTGCGACTTGGTAATAAATTCCCTCACAACTTTTTTCTCCAACTGGTTCTGCCATGAGCTCAATAATTTATTTCTCTCTTTTATTTGATTCAAATAATTCCAACTCCCAGTTTCTATTTGTATCCTGTGTCTCCACTTTCTTATGGAGCCTGAGCCACTGTGTCCAGATCATGTAGTTGTAATGTAATAGTCCATTTTGTAATAATAGTCCATTTTGTAATAATAGTCCATTTTGTAGTAATAGTCCATTTTGGAAGGCTCCGTGCAACACTGACTCTTCATACTTTGAGTGATTAATGTATTCTCAATATCCTAAAATAAATTTAAGTCCATTAATAAAGGCCAAATTCCAAAGCTCCTTCACAACTTCATGACAACCATGGAGCATTACTAGTATCTAGATATCTGCAATGGTCTGGATTTTTTTAGAGAAGCATTTGATCCCATGTAGTAGGTCATACTCCACACCGTGGAGGAGGGCAATGAAATACCTCAACAATCAGCATTCAAAAGACCCAAAGCAACCATCTGAAACTTTGAAATTAGGGATTAATAATACAGTGTGAATCCAATGCAAGTCCCTTGATGTACCATGACATTATCTAATCCAAGAATTCATATGAAGATCTTTAATATTTTATCTTAACATTTTCTCCCATTTAGTTGGAAAATCCCCTTTGTAAGTTAATCAATGTCAGTCTGAAACAATATAATCTTTATCTGGAAGACTGTTGTAGTGCTTTATTCATCTGGAGACTTAGAAATCTACTACCTAATATTCAGTCGAAATTCATTCAAGATTGATTTTGATCTTTTGATCTCACACTGATATTTTAGCTCAGATAATTCCGCCCCCCCCCAAAAAAAAAGATGCTCACAGAAGCCCATCATCTCCTACCGTGCTTCCCATTTCTGTTCAGTCAGCTTCTTAGGTAATGCCTTACAGTACCGAAAAGGCAGTGGTGGCAGGTGAGGGTTGCATGAAGGCGACTGGTGAATTTGCTGGTAGATCCCCAAGGTTTAACAAGGACAGAGGTTCCTGGGGATGCTGTGCAAAAGGCTCCCTTAGGCTGGCTAGAGAACTGTGGTTCTTGGGGAAGGGAGCTATGAGCACCTGACAGTGGTTGGATGCTCCCCTGTTTGTCGTGTCCCGCATTTTGTTCCGCATCTTGCTGCACTGACATGGGCAGAGGGCAGAGGATGGTGGGCCGTAGTGGTGTCATTGGCTATTGCTACCAGGATCCAGAAAAGGGTAACTGCAGCAGTAGTTATGGACAGAGAGCATGGGGTGTTTAGAGAAGATAAATATATAGGTAATTGTATTAAGATTAAGAGAAACACACTCAGACTGTGTGTTTTGCACTGTAAAATACATGTATTTTCTTGTAATAGCCTTCCTTAGTATGTGCTTGTGATTGGGGCTAGGCAGAAGAGGAGAGGCAAAGGAAGACAAAGTATTTGTGTTTTATAGAAAAATCCAGGGGTCTAACTGACCTTTCTTGTGAAATTAGACCTACTTCTCAGGAGTACTTTAACGTGGCTCGGAGGAAAGACATCAATTACAAAATCCTGTCGTCCAGATGAACCTTCGTTTCGCTTTGCACATCCTGCCAGTGGTAGGCCTTGCACCACTTTTGCTGCACGGAGACTCCTTGTAAGCAGAATATTATCAGCTGCCCTTCTTCAGTCCCCCTCTGAGGTCAGCCTGACTGAAAGGCTTTCAATGCAATTCAAAATCAAGCTGCAGCTTAGGCTTAAAGCTACCTTTATATGGGTCACTAGTTTCCTCTGTGTTCTTGTCCCATGTGGAGAAATAGAAACCCTGAGAATCAGGTCTTCCAGTTCTTACACGTGGTCTTAATAATTTTTAAATAGCACATGCACATCGCATACTTTATTTGGTACAATGGATTTTCTCAAAAAAATGCAAAGGCACCATTTTGAATACATTTTTAAAATATGAGCCTGTCCCCCTCTAAGCCGCTGCATGCCCGTCCCTTTTTATTTGCAAAGCCATGTGCCCAGAGCTTAAATGAAAGTCTTGCACGAGGTGAAGAAGTTATGGCACGGAGTTGTGAGAATATGGCTTTTATCTGCATTCTGGGAATGGTTTTGTTCTGAACTCTGCACTACGTGACGAGGAAGGACTAAAAAGCCCGGACACCCAGACAAAAAGAGGGCCATTTAGCCTTTTCACTGAAGTCTAGGATCCTTGCTGGGGGATTATTTTACACAGGGCTCTGTTTTGGCTAAGGGGGTCTGGTTTTTACTCAAAGCCAGGCAGCAGATGTCAGGCCTCAGAATTCCTCACAAAATGATGACCTTGCTGGGTCAAGGCCTATACAACCTGCTTTGCCTCAAGCTGTGTCAAACAGAAGCGGTAGAAAGACTTTCCCCTGGCAGGCCTGTCTAGGCGACCAGCTAGCCCCAATTTTCCCTGTAGATTGAATTCCTTGTGAAATTCTACAGCTCTGAGAAAAAAACTCCTGACAGTTAACTTAGCTTTTTCTTTTTATTTAAGTAATGAATAAGGCAGTGAAGGTTTTTTAGGGGATAGAGGTCTAACACATTATTACGCTAGTTTGTAGTAGCAATTTATGTTGTCAGGAAAGTTTGTTTGAGATTTCCACATGTGACTAAAATATCTTGGTACAGATAGTGTCAAATATGGACACGATATGCTCGAAGAAACGAACATGAAAAAGAAGGTAGTGTGTGAAATGCAATCTATGGCAAATTCACATTGTGCATTGTATGTAAATATATCCTACGTGATGATTTTTAGAGGAGGAAGAACATCTACTGTGATTAAGAGCAGCAAATTATATTTGCTATAGTTATTGTCTTATTGGGAAATATTCACAGTCAAGGGTTTAAAAATGTAATAAAAAGTGGATCAATATGTGTTTGAGGATTTCATCAATTGCATATTAACAGTACTAGTCCTTCTGACCTCTCTTCTTTGAGCTATTCCCTTGATCAGAGCAAAAACGATCTAATAAATTATGGGTTTATTCAACCATGTACTGAATTCTGTTTCCTGTTTCTTCTTTCTTGCATACGAAATTGAAAAACAACGTGTGATTCCTGAAGATGGTTCTATAGGACTGTTATAATGATGGATGAGTACTGTATTTCCTATAAAGAGAGGTTTCACCCAAACCTCTACAGAAAAAAAAAGGGAGATTTTTTCTAGTTATATAATAAGATATTTAATACTTTATTTAATATTATTAAAGCTTTGAAAATCATTCATAGCTGACAATTTTCTCAATGAAGTTAATATTTTTTTCTGTGAGGGAAATTTCCTCAAGTAGATCATAAAGCTTTAGAATTTTTTTTCCTTTGTGCCTTGGTTGCATAAAGGTCACTGCAGCTGTTTATCACTGGACATGGCAAATTTTGTGGTGTACTTCACACAGCCATGAGTTCTGTATCCTGAGTGGATCATCAGGATGATGCTCATGAATATGAAGAGCTCTGTGTTATAGAAAAACACAGAACTGAGTATTTAAGACTCTTTCTTTCATACTGTGGAAGAAAAATATTGAAGACATTTATATTGCCTTTTAGATTTCCTCAAGAATAAATTCTCCCTTTACATGAATGGTATTATAGTTGCCAGCTAATCATTTACAGAGAACTGAATTCTTTCATAGACAGAGGCACAGAGACGACAGAGAATGATTATAACATCTTTTATTTTTAAATAATTTGTATTTTGTGAAGGGAATAATTAGCTTAGTGCAAAACTATTGTGTGGAAAACCACAATAGCAGTGACTCAGTGGTGAATTGGGCCTAATATTTGTGTTCCTATTTAGATGGGCATGCCTAACATTAATGAACTCTCAGAATTTACTTGGGAATGTTTTAAGTTTCATGGGCGGAAGGCAGGCAATTAATTAAGTCAGGAAGAGTTTTTCCATTGAATTGTATGGAGCCAAGACTTCATGTCATTTATCTTGTTACACATCTCCCTGTCAGTGTGGACACTTTCTGAATAGGGATCACTGGATGTTACTGGAATCTAACAATAACATACATATTTTTTCCTGATTTATTTGAATGTGTATGATAACAGGTATGTATATACATGCAACATGTAACTCCGATATTTTTGAACTGTATAGCCTTTGCTGTGTCTCTGTGCTTTGAGGTATATTGGTTCTCAAGAAATTCAATGTAGAATTCTTTGCAAAATGCTTTCATGTCCTAAGCCTTTCTCTGTTTTTAATTCACTATATGGTGAGCATAGTGTTATAAAACTGGAGGTGTTTGATGCCTTCACCTAATAACAAAACTATTACAGAGCACATAGAACTGGAAGGGAAGCATTTGAATAGCGAAATGCTTTCCTTTCCAAAAAGGATTTCCGCATCATATGAACTGATTCTATGCCTGAATGTTCTAAGTGCCATTTTCTGGCTTTGTGGTCAAAGAACAGCTATCTCCTCACTCAAGAGGTACTGTGTCAGCTGCCAGATAGGACTACTGATACACTCCAAGACTTTATTCAGAGCTATCAACATGCTGCAAATTAATCTGAACTTGTGCATGTTCTGAAAAAGGGCATCTGCCCTTGCATAGAATTATGTCTCATTTAATAATTGATCAATGTATGTCTCTATAACACTCGTATGGATTGCTTGTAAAAGAATGTACTACTTCTCTTTCGATACTCATGTTGTTTACTAAATGTTAAAGAAAAATAATATCTTTTGCAGAGAGAGAGTAGTTACATAGTTACACATACATAACACTGACCAGAACAGAAAAAAGAACTTGTATAGGCAAACTTGAGAAAGCTAACATCTCTGTCTGTTCAAAATCAGTCACATGAAGATCAGCATAAAATTCTGATTTTCTAGTAGTTGGAACTTGACTTGTGCTGTTCTGTTCTCCTGGAACAAGCTGCAGTCAAGGGTAAAAAATTCTCTGTCTTTCTCTCTCTGCAGATGGCTGTCACACAGATAAATTAAAATAAAAAAGGGGGAAAAAAGGAGGAAAAAATGACATCTGTAGTAAGACAAATATTTCTGAATATCATCCAATCTGAAGCATGATAGGAAATATTCAAATATTCAAAAGATCTAGAAGTGAATGATCTTCTAGATAAATAATGGAAAGTCATAATTTCTGTTTCTAGACATACCCAGTCTTTTTCCACCTTTTACTCTCAGTTTTAGTTTCAGTACTACTATCAAACAATTCCTAGAAACACGTATGAAATTTCATTTTTTCCTTGTGTCACCATATACATTTTGAAGAGATACTATGTTGAAATTAAGGAACTATTCCCAAATTCTCTATTCATCTGTTTTGTTGACAGATCTATTGCAAAGCAGGTGTTAGCTAAATAAAATTATTAAGGCAAATGTGAACTTTTTTACTTTAGGATTTAAAAGATACTTAAATTTTCTTTTTTTTCCCTAATATTTATTGAATAAACAGTAAAATAACTTTTACTTTTATTTATTGTGACATTTTTGACAGTTTGTAGTGCAAATCCTAATCTATATTAGAAATAATCATCTCTGTAACTATAATAAAACTTTTTAGCTGAAAGTTAGATTATTATGGGTATACACTTTTATCATCATCTGATTCAACAAAAACGTCCTATTGGTTTCATAAGAATAGTTCCATTAGGGAAAGCAGAACATCACGTTAAGCGGAAAAAAAAATAAAAAAGATATTCTCCTTAAAATCACACAGCACAGAGCCAAGATAAAAAACAACATAGAGCCTTATAATTGAGTGAATAGTATGACAGTGCCTGCCTTGAGTTAAATGGGTGCTAAACCTGTCCATTCCTGGGGAAAATTACAAATATATTTGGTACTAAAGAGAAAGCTTAAAAGTAAATATTTATTTATTCATTTATTTAATATAGAAGTTCAGAGCTAGTCTTGTGGCTTTCTCACGTGAGCAGAAATGCTCTCATTTGAAATTAAATGAGGCTTTTGAGCACTAGAGCTTTAATGCTTCCTTGATGCATAGATACAAGTAAAACTGTTTCATAGAAGTAAAAATATCAAGTTGTTTTAGTTACATCTTGCTCTTGCTTGAGTCATAATTCATTGCCTTAGTATAGAGCTAAGATTTAGGTCTTCAACATCTTATCTTCAGTGATTTATTAGAAACAATCTGGCTTTTCTTAGCAGCGTAGCTGGAAGATCTACATTGCATCAACCCAGGACATATTTGGTTGCATATGTCACACTTTTAAAAACCTTTATAAATGGTAGTTACTAGATCTAGACTGATTAGAAATATTCTTTATGCTTAATGATCCATTGAAAAATACTGCATATAGTTATAAAGATGTCAGTCATGTAGACATATATGCCTGATTATATAATGGAGGTTGTGGGTTTACATCTTCTAACCTGAGAAAAGAGAAATTTGCTCTTCAGCGGATTGATTATATGCAATTCCTGACCATCCATTTTTTAAAATGACATTATCTTCACTTAGCCAAACTTTCAGAAGATTGGCAGATTCTTCTACACCTAGTAGTATAGCATTGCCTTTGAGATAAACTTAGATTTTCTCCATATGCACCTATATTGCTGCTAGTTTCCCATTGAAAAGCAAAGCAGATGATGATTTCAAGGCAAATGCCTACTTTAAAGAAAGATAATGCATTTTTAAACTGCCCTTTCTGTCTATCATCATGTAGACTTTGGCTTCCAGAGAACATCATAAGCTGTCCTTCCCCTCTACTGCTCAGTGCTCCATATTCACAACATATTTTATTTCTTACTGACCAATAGCAACTCATGGTATCTTCTCTCTAATATTATATATTGATTTAAATGATGAAAAAATTCCTAGCATGATGGTAGGATTTTATAGTGTGCAACTGGGAAAGAATATGGACCTATGAATCCATTATGGTGAGGATTTTAGTTCAGATACATCTTAGTCCAGTTATATATAAAATTCACTTAATAGAGTACTTAAACAGTAATATTGTTATTGTTTCCATTACAATAGCATCTTGAGGTGACAACTGAGACAAGGCTCTTGTTTTTATAAAGAGCTGGTTCCTAATCCAAAATATTTAGGCAAAATAGGCAAAACATAGAAAGACTAGACGTTAGAAGGCGTCGTCTCCTTTCTGCTTCTGAGGAACTGAGGTGCAATGAACTGTGCTGAATGTTAGGTGTGAACTTCTGGAGGAAGAGGGTATTGAATACAGATGTCTCCACTTCCAATGCCATTAAAAAATGTAATTTTGCCTCATAGTAGGTCAAATTATGCCTCAGTTATGTCCATTCAACCCCTGGGAGCTGAGAGATGAATTTGGCCCAGTATCCATATCTGTTCTTTCCTTCAAAAGGCAGCAGCACGGTAAGGAAGTGAGTCATCTAAGGATGCCAAAATTTGCTGCACCCAGAATGAACATTTCCATACAGAAGCAGATAAAAATGAAAACAACTAAAATAATTCAATTAGATTAACAGAGACAAGTGACTGCTTGCCCAGCCATTCCTGAGCAACAATTTATTCCTAGGGTGGTGCGAGAGACTCAAGCCAGCGGTCAGCAAGCTGACAAATCTGTCGGCTTTGCTGGGTGGCTGTCAGTCAAATCAGGTGCCCGCTGTGTGTTGTGGCGCTCCTTGTATTAACACCCTGCTGAGATAATTCTTTTTTATCCTTTTTTTTTTTGCCACCAAGAGGGTCTGCCACCACACTGCTGTTTTTCATCTTGTTAATTGAGTCATTTATTTCGTTAAAAGGTGAAACTTTATCAGGGTTTATGTGCCAAATGTGAGAAGGCATATTTAATGATACATCAAATGTTAGAAGCACGCAGGTGCCTCTGTGTATGCTCTTTAAAATGCTGAGAGGCGAGGCTGTTCTTGTAAATTAAAATCACCTGATATTAACTAAAAACTAAAAATAGGCATTTTGTTCCCAGGCAACAATGCAAATAAACTGCACATGTGTGTATATGTGTTTGTTACTATATATATATATAAAGTACATAGTTATTTATATTTAATTTTCAATCAGTAGATTTCATCCACATTTGAAATCAGGTAACTGGAGGGATAAACAATATGCAGAATTCAAAATTATGTTTAAAAGTCAATAATTTCTAGCATGACAACTAAAAATAATGTTGGAAAAACCTTCAAGTTTCTCCAAAGACTTCATTGTCACTAATTACCGCCACTCTTTCTGGGGTAATTTGTTCAATTTGTTTTTCTGTGTCTTCCTTAAGCATCTAAGATCTTACTATTTGTATAACATCCCTATTAGGAAGGCTGTTTAATTGGGCAATTAGGGTCTGAGAAAGCCCCCAGTGAAACTGAGGAGGATCTTTCCCATGCTTTTGCGGCTGTTGACTTGCACCTTGAGGGACTGCTTTTACAGGGAAAGAGGCCTTCAAAGCAGCTTAAGTGCTGCTGAGAACGAATGGATTTAGGCACCTCATCTGTTTAAACATCCTGTATATCAGTGCAAGTTCATCACTAGGTAGGTGGATTCTGCATGACCAAGGCCATCCTCCCACCTATCAAATGACATGAAGTGCCCAAACTGGAGATTACTGGGGTGTGAGGCGGGCTGGTATGTGGAAAGAGCCACGCCCGTGTGGCCATCACATCCGTAGCTCAGCCCAATGAGAACTCTGTCCTATCTCCTTGACTTTCACCTTTCAGCAAACCCAAAGGGTCTGGCAACTTGTGCAGACTGCACCTTTGTCTTGGATAAAACCCCATCATTTACAAAGAGAAGTGTTGATTCAGTACTTTTTTTCCAGAACAACCCAAATTATTTAGTCACATTAGCAAGCAAAACGTGCAGAAAGTCTGTGGCTGGTAACCATGTAGCTTTTTCCTGGAATCCACTGCTGAGTGCTGCCTCCCGCTTTGGGGTTGGCTGCCCCTCCCCTGTTCCTGTCCCCCCTAGCAATTGCCAAGCTCTCATTAGTTTAGGAGGACTAATACCATCTGTGTCTGAAAGACATACTCCCACATGGTTTATTTAGTCAGCAGCATCCAAGTTCGCTCTGCCTTCCAAGACTGGAGTAGGTAAGTAGATCTGAGATTAGACCATTAAGAGCAGACCTGCGTATCTGAACCCAACTAAATATGTGTGTAGGTTACATACATCAGGGGTGCCTCACTTTGATTTCAGCATTAGTCACAATGCTCATTTATTTCCTGATAATGTACTAGTCCAGGTGAGTAGTTCTCATTCAAACTGCAGAATGATCAAAAAAAAAAAAAAAAAAAAGTTCTAGAACACTTTCTACCTTTCTCACTTAACATCCTTATTCTTTCCTCACATCATCCCACAGACTGCAGAGAGTGTACAATCATTTAGAGAGATCTTAATTTTTTTGAAATAGCCAACTAGCATATTCATTATGGAGAAAAGCACTGTGTTATCTGCTTATGTTTCTCCAGAATATTTGAAACACAGTTCAACTTTTGAATGGCAACTTCTTTCTCAATAAACCCACTCCTGTGTGGGATCATAGTCCTAGCTCCTCTGTGAGTGACAAAAATAAGTGTTTGCTGGTTTTTAGTTCACTTCAGACTCGAACAAGCTCCAGGAGAATGAACTAACGTTTGGTCATGGATGTTACAGTAGCAGGACTTGAAACAGTGATTATATTAAGGGTGGCCACTGAGTCAGTGACTGTTGACTTGTTTCCTATGCTTAGCAATATGGAAATATTAGACTAGAACCATCTAACATCAATAGTTGGTATGCTGTCTCCCTGTGGTCTGAGCAGATGTGGGGACCAGTCCACCTCCTGGCTAAGGTATGGATCCAGCCTTGCCATTTTCTTTCCTCCAAAGATGCTGTCAGCTTGTGCTGTGTCAAGAAGAGGACTTTGGGACATCCTTGTTGCCCTGATATCCATTGCCTGTTTTCCCTGAGGAACCACTCATGTGAAAGGGTGTATGTTTTGGCCATGCTGCTCTTGTAGTTTTGAACAATAAGTAGTATCCAAAGCTCAGAAGAAAACACCTTTGAGTTTGCCAAGTCAGAAAAAAATTAAATTGTCTATCATTACAAAAATGTTCAGATAAAAATGGTACAATCTCACACAGAGGAGACACTGAAAACATTTTTGTTGCCTTTTGATGATCAATAATAATCTCCTGTTTGTTTGAATATGCTGATGAAACAATTTCACCTTTTTCATGTTACTGAAGTTAATCTTGTTTAATCTGGAGTCCTAGCCTAGGTCAGATGATTAATTTTCTTCAGAAATAGAGAAAAAAATTATTATCTGTGCACCAAAGAATTTACAAATATAAAAATAAGACAAAAGACATAAGAAAACAATAACGGTTATGCTGTTTGCTTAAACCAGGTCCATTTACTTCCCTGTGCTGTCTGGGTGGTTGTAGAGGATGCTTAAAGGAAGCAAAGAAAAGACAAAGCAAGTATCCAGTGACGGGTAAGGAAAATAGCATGGCTAGAAAATACAGTGTGACAATCTATATCAATTCATTTAGGAAGCACGGTAGAGCCCACCCTAGGTTTGTAATGAGAAAATAGGCATTGCTTGTGCTAAATCTGTCATCAGTATCAGTAGTAATCTGTACTTACGCTGCCTTATAGTCTTGGGTGACAAGATAGTTTGTAAATGTTAATTCTTGCCGCACTGACATATTAAGTAGATAGAGTTGAACTTTATTTACAGTTGAAGAAAATGAATCACAGAAAAAGCATGCAAGATATCACCAACAAGAGCTGGGACTCATTCACACAAGCTTAGGCTTTCCATCATTTCTCTCTCCTTAACAGCAACTAATTCCTCTATGTTCTTAGTAGGCACAAAAAAGGCAAATAACCCTTTCCTGGATGAGAACTGCTTACATAGTATTTACCATACAGTCCCAGAACAGTTTATCTGTTATTCTGTTGCTTCTGTGCAGTACCTGGAAGCCAGTTTCTGCTCCAACATTGCTCTTTCCAGCGATCAAGCTGTCCCTTCCTGCAAAATCCCAGGGATTTCAGAGAGACATGTATTCATTGAACAGAAATTTCTGAGCTCTGAAGAAACAAGAATAGCTATAAGCGAGGTCACACTATGCAATCTAATGACCCTAGTAATCAAATTTTAAAAAATAAAATTTGAATGTCTCTAAAATTTGGCCTTCCTTCCTTCCCTCCTTCCCTCCTTCCCTCCTTTCTTCCCTCCTTCCCTCCCTCCTTCCCTCCCTCCCTCCCTCCTTCCCTCCCTCCTTTCCTCCCTCCTTCCGTCCCTCCTTCCTTCCCTC
>JAVCKT010002713.1:0-25870 GCA_032273925.1 Rhynchotus rufescens
CCTTAAAAGTATGTTTCTCGGATAGTTGCTGCTAAAATATATATATATATATAAATGTATGTATATATATACATATATATATATATATATAAGTATTTGCTGGAAAGGAAAGCCCCAGCAAATCTATATTAGACATTTTTTTTTCTCATTTTAAAACCGGATTATCTTCCCCAGTGTTAAATTGGTGGGAGGCGTGCCTTGGACAAATCTGGATACTTCGAGCTACTTTACCGAAGGGATGCCAAAAAGCCAGAGCAATTCCAAGGCTCAGGTCTGTGCTGTGTGAAAATCCTGCCTGTTTGAACTCCAAGCCAGTGGAGAATGTTTTGGGTTTGTTTTTTTTTATCCATGAAATATTTTGATGAATGAAAAAAAAAAAATGGGGAGGAGGGGAAGGGAAGAATCTACTTCAAATTCTGGAAGAAATTATAAGGGAAAATGTTGGCTGCAAAGTTGCATAGTTCTGGTTCAGAGCTGAGCATTTTCCAAGAGAAAATCCAAAGTTTTTTTTTGTTTTCCAGAAAGTAGCTGTTCTGCAGGCAGGAAATGTTTGATTTCACAGATGTGCCACACTTCCAGCAAAAACCATTTCTGATCAAACCAATTGAAAAGCCATTTAATTGGAACTGCTTGAAGAAGTGACTAAAATTTGGCTGTTGGGGGAAGCACAAACAGCCACAAGACTGAGAAGCAGAGTCCTTCCAGAAGCCAATTTTGCAATTGGGTGGTAGGGAGAAATGCTGAAAGCTTCTCAGAAATGGCACATGGGTGCTTTGCAGCACACACGTTCTGCTGCTCTGAATGTTGGGGTTGACCTGTTAGACCATCTGGGAAGCAAGGACCTGGGGAAAGGAGAGAGTGAATATGGTGTGACCCTGAGATGCTTTCAGACACGGACATAATCTAGCCAGGGTCTGCATGGGCTGAGCATAAATGTACAGGTTCAATCCTGAGCCTGGCAAAAAACCATCTCCTATGCTGAACCCAGTGAATGATCGAGTTTTGAAAGATGTATTTTGAATATATAACACAGTTATACACCACCATGGTGCTCCTGCACTGGTTTCCCCTCATCTCTCTTGGTGATATATAGGGATAAGAAATTTGATTTCATAGGAGTTTTTTTTAGGAACTGGTTATTTATTTTTTTTCTTTAGGCTCAGACATTGTGGGAGTATTTTTCTACTTAAATGTAAAGTAGGGATCACACTGCTGTGGATGAAATCCAATAACATAACGCACCCTGGCATCTTTACTTTTTTTCCCCTTGTGTGACGGGTGTTCTTGGTGCTGGGCCATACAGGGCACATCTCATGTGCTGCAGTGTTGAGTCAAGCATGGAGCTGCTGCTTGGATCTACAGAGCAGTCTGTTGAATGTAGATGCCACTTGGTAGAAAATAAATGGAGCTAATGGTAGAGGTGCTTAAACACCTTATTTTCATGGATAGGACATGTTGTCTAAAGTTGTTTTCTCTGTGTAGGGACATCATCTTGGTAGGAAGCGTATGGTCATTGCCCCATTTTTGAATTCTCTAGATGTGTTTCTTAATGAGGGACATCTCTGGAAACCAATGATATGACTTCAGATGAATGCTGCCAAGATGAACAGAGTAGGACTCAGATGTCGCTTGTCACAGCTGGGTGAGCCTTCAGGGATTACGATGTGGGGTGGATTATTGCCTAGAATGCCATGGTCTAAAAGGTTCTTGTGACCTTGCCCTAAGGTGTGTTAATGTCCAAAGCAAACCATCAAATCTCCTGGATCTTCACCAAACAAGCCCTCAAGACCAGATAAACATTTTCAGGATAAACCAAGAGAGGATTCTAGGATCCTAAAACTCTGCCTCACTTTTCTGTTGTCCTATTGTCCTCTCAGGGCAGAGACAAAGTGCTCCTGTAGCTGTTTTGTGGAAATCCCAAGAACAACAACAAAATTTCAACAAAAATAGTGATGAGTGGTGATAGAGCTCTCACACCTGAATGATAAAGGCTTATTCTCCAAACAAGTGACTTTTTTTTTTTTTTTAGCGCTCTTGGGTTTTGTCTCCTGTGAAATTAGAAGTCTCCCACTGAGGGTTGGGTTTCATGTCTGGGTCACAGTTTCTACAGAAAGGAATTTTCATTATAGTCTTGGAAACACTTAAGCCTCCCTTTGCAACTGATCTGGCTGAGCTTTTCATAACCAGAGGGACTGTGGATGCCATCAGCAATCAGGGGTGAAATCTCAAGCAACCTGAGAAACAGGTAGGAGCCATAGGATGAGACAGGATCTCATAGTGAGATTAACATGGACTGTGAGGGTAATTAACCAGTGTAGCAATTTGCTGAAGGTGAGGTGGGGCGTGTGCCCTTGTTGGCAGCCTTTTGACTGGAGAATGGATTCCCTATTTCAAGAGGGAATTAATTTATTCAAGTTCTTTGGCTTGCGTTTTGCAAGGTGACAGACTAGATTATGAAGCTGGAAAGGAGGTTTGGAGACTGGTCAACAGCAGATAGACAGGTCATACAAAGTGTGAGAAGTAAATAGCTATTCCCAACATATCAAATGGCACAGTGGAAGAGAGAGTGTCCCAAAGAGATATGAGAGCCGAGATCTTCTCACAGGGCAAAAGCATGTTCATAAGAACCCAAATATACTCTGATCAGCAAAATTTAAAGAATAAAACTCTTAACTTGGGGTTTCAAGCCTGAATTTAATTCCTGATCTGCCAGTTTCCTGGGTGACCTTGGGCAAGTCGCCTATAACTGGGATTCTCTGAAGCTGATTCCAAATGCCCAAAGGATATTCCATGTCCGCTAAGCACTCTATATTTTCGGGAAGAAAATACAAAGCTCATTCGCATTCAGTGATCCCATCCTCACCTTGACCTTCTGTCTCTGAACAGTCACCAAGCTGCTGGAAGGCATCCTGAAGCATGAATGATTATCTTACAGTTGCTCTTACCACATGTATGTTAACTTCTGTCTTACGAAGCTTCAGAGGAGGAAAGTATAACTCTTTCTCAAAGAACCTGTTCTAGTGCTCTTGCCCTTCTCTCTTTAGGTTACAAAGCATCAATGTTCTCAGTCTTTCTTGCTGCTGCTTTCCAGTTATTCTCATTATTTTCCTGTGGACTTTTCTCCATTCTCAAGAAAGAATGTACTACTTTCTTGAAGTGCTGCTGAAAGCTAGACATGCTTTTCCACCTCAGATCTAACTAGAGATGAGTAGAAATGATATATTCGCATGCCCTGTAAGTACTCTGAGGACTGTCTCAGGCTGCAAGAGTACTTCATGGGCATCATATGGATTAAATCAAGCAATTATGCTGAAAATCTGTTGCAGCAGTTGTAGGTTGAAAAGTGGTAGACCTCTTTGTGATTGTTTCTTTCCTCCTAGAAATGTGCTGAAAACGTGGAATGTCTCCACACAGCTTTCTCTGGAGAGGTGAGATGCCAAAACCACAAAATGTACTAAAAGGAAGCAAAATAACTGCTATAATGTGGCAATCTTCATATATGTGCTATATTTAGAGAGTACTTCATTGACTAAAACATGTTTTGATGCTTGTTTTTGCAAGAGAGAGAAGCTGAGACCATTTTACCATGGTTTATACATCAGCAATAATACATTAGAATTCAGATTGACTAGAGGTCTGAGGTAAACCTGGCGAGAGGTGAACCTAGACCATCAATGAGTATAGAATGATTTTGAGCCGCTTTGACAAAAAGGAAAACCACAATCAACAATGTGAAGTCTTTCTCCAAATAACAAGTATTGGCTTAGCAGCAACAACAGAAAAAGAAGGATCCTTGATTTGACGAGGGTTGAAGTCTCTCCATATTTCTTAACCACAAGTTAGTCCTTTAGTGTGGGTGGTGGAAGCTGTACTTCTAGGTCTCTGTATTCTTCTAGATATGATCAGATTTTTATCTCCTAGAACCTACCACAGAGTCTCACAACGCTCTTCTTTTTTGGTTGGTTGGGTTTTGTTTTGGGTTTTGTTGGTGTAGGGTGGTGTTTTTTTTTTTTTTTGTTTGTTTGTTTTTTTGAATAAAACTACCTATTGGACAGCTGGTGTGTGAGTAACTGAGAAACATCCTTGGGTTGTCCTGGAGCATCTCTGGGCTCTCCAGCCAACCTGCTACCTGAACCAATGCTATCACCAATGCCAGATGAGGCTGGACATGGCTGAGTCTAGCCAAGTCTTGAAAGCTGCCACCAGGAAAGGTGCTCTCTGGTGTTGTGTTCCAGGGCTGCACAATTGTCATAATAGGGATTTTTTTTCTTTAATGTTCAATCTGAATTTCTTGAACTTCAAGTCATGGAAACTGTCCAATTGTTACAGCATCTGGCTCCATCATCTCTGTATGCCTCCTCAAGTTGTTGTAGGCTCTGACTTCTAGAAAGGACTAAGAAGAACAGGCTGATTGAGCTAGCGTGGATGACGCTGAATTGGCCAGAGTGAATGGGAGTTATACTGGGAGAGTGAAGGGGAAGCTTTTGTGGTGCTGGGGTTGATTCCTGCCGTCAGATTCCTGCCGTTTCCTTGGCCCAGGAGTGGAGCACACAGTGCTGTCATTGCTGTAATTACAGTTCAGAGCAAGCTGATGGTTGAGGAGACTGTGTGATAAATCTGAATACTTCCTCAGGGTCAGTTAAGGGCTTCTACTGCTTAGGAGGTATTCAAGCCATGTTGGGAAGCTCTTCAGGGCAGACAACATGATTTTGTGCATCTCCGCATTGAAGATTCCTGCTTCTGTTGGGGATTTCTGAGAAATTCCAAATTGCATTCGTTCCTTTCACATCTACTACAGACTTCTTGTGTGCTGCTGGACAAGTCCTTTCCTGATTTCTGCTCCATACCAGGAACATGGTCCGTCTCCCATCTCCATCTTCTGCATGTGGGTGATGCACCTCTCCAGGGAAAGGGTTGTTTTCACCAGTGATAATGATGTACAGCACTTTGCACCACCAGGATCTCTTCCTCCTGAGGAAAAAGGACCTTGAACAGAATAGAAAACGTGTGCTGCTGAGCAGGTTTATGGGGCTGCTCTGCAGAGAGCGAGCAAGCCAGCCCTTAGGAACGCAATCCAGAGGGACACAAGGCAACGGGAGAGACGACCCTTTCCACCAGCCCCCACCTGCCCCTCTTTCCCCTCCTGTGTGAACCTACTGTAGATTTCTTGAATTCCCTTTGATGTTTATCTCCCCCAGTAATTCTATTTGGGGGATTTGCTAAGGCGACAGTTAGAAGAATACAGCCTGGAATAGGGAGGCCGGACGGCGAAAGAATGTTAGAAACAGGATTAAGATCATATTCTACAAGCGGTTGTCAGCTGCTCAATAGGGCTAAAGTTTCTTATCGGGCCGGGGTGCCAGAATTCCTTTGGATTCTTTTCCCCTCTTTCCCTCCCCTTTGCATAAGGCTTTCAGGGTAATGGTGAGAGCATAATCATCCCCCTGAATGGGGAGATGGGCTCTTGGAAACGTCCTCCCCCGGAGCTGGCAGAGGGATCGGGGGGTTGTTGGTTGTTCGGGGTTGTGGGCAGGCAGCCCGGCTGCTCTCGGGGGAAAAACAACCTGATGATGGTTAATGTTGAAGAAGGTAGAGGATTTTAAGGTTTAAGGAGGATTTAACCTCCATATTAGCGAAAGAATTCTCCCTTTTGAAAGTCGTGTTCAGTTTCATGATTTTTTTTTTTTTTTTGCATGTTATTTCATGAATTTCACTAGAGGTTTAGTTTTGGAGATTTTTTTTTTCTTGTTGGTTGGTTGGGTTTTTTTCTCTTCTTTTAGGTAGGTTTGGCATCCTGGTGAGAAATTATTTGGAAATATTGGGGGAGGGGTAGTGTTTTAGTGTTCCAAACCGTAGAACACAGAAATAAAAAAGGAAATTTTGGAGAAAATGAAAAAAAAAGGTATTTTGAAAACAACAGAGAGGTAAATATTTCTAAAAGAATCAATTTTTGGTAATATTTGAAACCAGTTTTATAGAACAAAGACACAAAGCACACTGAGATTGTCTGGGTTAGAGTCAAATGGGATTCATTTCCCTTGAGGAACATTCACGCGCTCATTTCAGAAAGCTTAAGGACACAGAGGCTGTTGATGCTTCCACTTGTAATTTTCTCATAGCCTTGCTACAGACTAGGACCTCATAGCAAGAAAGACTTTGTCACAGTCAATATTTCCCCATCATCTAAGGCACAAAAGTTCACAACTGGTTCCCACTAACATGTGACCATATCACCAGCTGACCAGAGAACATCCAAAGAGTTTTCAGAGACGGGAAAAAAAAAGAGAAGATGTTTCAGCAGAAAACTGGTAGAGAAGAAATGAATCTGATAAAATATCCATATTGACTTATAAGAATATGGGTACCATTTGACTAAAATACATAGGTGAGAAGTGTGTAGAGTGATTTTGACATGTTCCATGCAAAGCAAAGAGGCAAAAAATTCTTACTGCTATTTCTGAAGGCTGTTTTCAGAGCTGGGGAACTCAGAGTGCCTCCAAAGCCAAATAAAGGTAAAGTTCTGCAGCTGGGCCAACATGTGGGAACCACGTTAATGCTCCTCAGCAAATTGCTCCCCATGGATGTACCCAGGGTCAGAGACAAGGTCTGGATCAGAGCCAGGGGCTGAAGCCAGTTTCCTGAAAGCGATTCTGCTCCTTCCCCTTGTTTTGCATTCGGATGTGGTTGTGAACATCCACCGCCGAATGTGTCTGGGAGGTGTTGTGGGCAGCCCTCCAAGGGATTTTCCAGGAGAGCAACACTGCTTTTGGGAAGCAGCTGGGTTCGAAGCATGGAGACATTTGGCTCCTTGATGCTCAAAATCCCAGCAACACATGCACCTTGTGCAGGTTCATGTTCAGTCTTACACCGTGGCTCAGGCAGGCAAGGAGCTATATGAATTCTATGCATTAACCCTTTTCTTCTCCTTTCTATTCCTAAGCACAACTCAGAGTCCATAAGACAAGGAATGGTACCTTTGTAAGGGGAAAAATCTTTTCAAGAACCACCGGGAGATGGGCCAGCATCCCAAATGCATAAAACAGCATCAGAACACTGACAAATTTGCTTCTATCTCATAAATTAAGAAATTCTCTGCCAAGATGCAGCGAAATGCTGCTACGCCAAATAGCCACCTCAAAACTCGTCCAAGCAGAAACAGACCCAAATACGGTATTTCTTTCCATGTGAGTCCTGCTTTGGTCAAGGCTTGGCCAAGGCTTGGCCAAGGCCATTGAGTGCAGTGGTGGCTCCTGCAGCCCCGAGCTGCTCAGGGTGACATCTGGGAGCCGGCGAGCGGGACAGGCGCCTCTAAACACATGCTTAAACACGGCGCTATTTGCCCAATAATCAGTAACATCGAGAGGGCGACATTAAACAAAATAATAAATTGTCTGCTTGGCTTCAAATTGGATCCCTTTTTTATTTGATTTTGCTGGGATTTATTCCATTTGACAAACCATGCTGTTTAGAATACAATAGTGGCATAATCACAGCCCGAGGCCCTCATTCTTCAAGATAATGGGATACTTATTCATCTAAGGCAGGTACAAGTCTGTCCTTGGCTTTCGTTTTACAAGATTACTTGTATTTCTGTCTCATTTGCAATAGGTGATATCTGTCAGAAAGTAATTTTCACCCAATTTGGGGTTCTTAATATTTTGTCTTTAAACTCCTGTGTTGTTGATTCTTTTCCCCCACTGTTTTGACACGCGTTTGGCAGGAAACCTGCAGCCAAGCCTCTTTCCCCTTTAAATAAATAAATAAATTAATAAATAAATAGCATCCCTGGCCCTGTTTACATAGCTCGACAATTTATTAGTTAAGCGTGACAGCACAGGAATTTTTCAATGTACAAGACATCCTGGCTGGTGTGTGTTCCACTTCATCCTTAAGAAAAGAAAGCCACACTTGCTTTTGTTCAGCCTGACAGTCTCAAAGTTCACCAGAGAGGAGCCCCTGGTCCCGCGTGAGACGTGCCAAAAAAGCAGGGGGTTAAATGCCAAGTGGAGCTGCTCAATGGATATCTTGTGCCAGCAAAGTACTTCAAGAGGTGAACTTAAATATATATATTTTTTAAGTAAAGGCAGGTGAATCAGGGGTTATTTTTTTTGGCAGGAATGAAGTGTTGTTCTGATGTTACTGGAAGAGGAAAACACAAATTTGGTCCATGAGTAAGGTTCTGCTTAATGCAGAAATGAAATGTTTGGAGTTTTCGACTAAATCTGAACTTGAATTTTGAAGGTGCATGCGGGAACTCTTGGTCTATTCAAATACTACTTGTGAAGTACTTGACAGGTACTTTGATAAGACTCTAGATATTTGGGAGTTCAGCCCTTCTGTGTTTCCTGTGAAAAAATCTCTTGTTTTGGCCCCACTTTCCCATTCCCTGTGCATTACATGGATGCAGGAAAAGCCTTGCCTGCTTGTCTTCATGCAGGGATATGAGAAGTGAAGCCCGTCCTGGGCTTAAGCCACCCAGAGGAGCTGGATGGGAAAAAGAATCACTCTAAAGCAACTCAGGCACCTTTCTCTTCTCTGTGGGTGTCTCCAAAGGCAAAACTAATTGACTTCTTCTGCTCCACTGGGTCTGCTCTCCATTGTTCCCCATTAATGTAATTTATTTTTTTTTTTGTCTTACTTCAGAAACATTCCTGCCCGAGCAATTGTCTCCAGCACAGAGAGCAGGGAGAGGAAATTAAGATGTGATTAAGGGTTCAGAGATATCTCATGTTTCAGAGCGGATCAGAAGGCTTTTTTTCTCATTTTTCCTTGAAGGTGCCTGTTAAGGAGAGTTTAGGCAAACATGTTAGCTGGGAGGAGAGGGATGGGGTGAAGCAGGGCTGATATTTGGGAAGCTGCAAAGCTTCTCTTGACAGTGCAATAATAATACCCTTAATTCCACATGCAAACTTGTCTACAGCAGATAATCTCTCTTGGGAGAAGAGATTCATCCTTGGTGGTCTCTGCAAGGCAAGCACCAGAAATTTTCACCAGGTGGTTAAAAGTTCCCAGTTTTATCTGAGAAGGGAGAAGGACCTATGAGAAGTGCCAGAATTTTTGTATTTTTGGTAGCACAAAGCAAAACTGAAGCTGAAACAAAACTGTTAGATTTTTCACCTTGAACAACCCACAAGCTGGAGAGTAAAGAGCCACCTCCATCAAACACAAGCCACTTATTACAGGGAAATTCATTTTTTGACTATAGAATAACTCCCTACATAAGAAAACCTGTTAAAAATGATTTTTATAAGGTAAGAAGAGCGTATTTTTTCCCCTCTCATTCCTCTGTAGAGACAACCTCAGGGAGGATTTAAGTCAACTTCTAAACCGCTCGGTTTTATTCTGTTCCTCTTTGGGGAGTCCTTGGAGAAACGATCTCCTGCCCCTCGTGGCTGCCCTGGCCACAGCCTGTGAATAGCTGAGACGAGGGGGAGATTTTCTCTGCTCACTCAGACCTTGTGGCCCTTGTGACCCTTGTGGCCTTTTAATTGACTTCATAGGAAGGAAATAATGGGGAAATTAGCATAAATATTGCACTTGCAATCAAATTGTGCTTGCAGCTGTCGTTGGGGTAAGGGATGGCCTTTCCTGTGCAAAAATGATAGCTCCAAAGCCAGCCTGGGAAGAACAGGTATTTCATCAGGTCTTACTGATGATAGAATAACCCCAGAGGCCACCACCTCTTTCACTGTCTAATTTAAGACTTGTTATTCTCTGGTTTAGTGTTTTATTTTATTTTATTTCAATTTATTTTATGCTATTGTTTGTGTCATTTAATGCACAGTTTTGTGCAAACTGCTCTGGAAGGAACAGGTTACTTTTAATTCTGCCATGCAAAAGAGCTTGAAGGTTGTAATGGAAAGTGGCACTTTAGCCCCTAGTGTCTTCCTAGTTCCTGGACTAGACTAGAAGAAGATAGAGTGGAAAAACAGAAGGAATTGAACTTCCAAATGGAACAGGCTAATAGGAACCAGCTCTGCTGAGGGGCTGGTTCTGTCCCTGGCCTGATGCTCAGTGCTGGAGAACTAAGCTGAGTATAGGATGAGCACATGCAACCTCTCCTAAATATTCCCGAGCCTCTAGAGATTTTATAATGTAGCCTTTTGTCCTCCTGACACCTTGCAGAAAGCAGTTTGCAGGTTCATGATGGACCCTGTGGAAAGGGATCCCTTTTCAGGTGGTTGATGATGATGAAGGTGAAGATGATGCCTCTGGCTTCATCTGATATCCCCTGTGGACTTTGCATGCTATGGGTGAACCTTCAGTGTAGGATGCAGAGGAAAATATGTAAGTGATGCCACCAGTGAGGAGTGTTTCAGGTCAGTTTGCCCTGTTGTATCCTGAGTTTTATGAACTTACCCAGTTTTCTGTGTTATATGTGGTCATTCTAAGATTTATTTTTCCATCGTGATTCCTATGAAAACTGTAAGGAGGAAGTTCAGTCTCCCAGGAGATGCAGCATCCAAGTAACGTCATCTTTTATGAGGCATTCGGCTACGTTTACTGAAATAACCTGGCACCCCAATTTATCAGTTGTGTTTTCTTGTGGGTACAGAGCAATCCAGCCCAGACATATTTTGCTTTACTAATGCAGAGAGAATGTGTTTGAAAGAAATTAAAACTGAAGGAAATCTGTGCCTTGCTGGTAGGCTGGATATGTTTTCTGTCTCGGTCTTGACTTTGCTTTCAGTCCCTTCATTCCCTGCTCGAGATTTGTCGGGAAGGTAATGTGTGAATCCCTGTGGGATTGGGGATTCCTAAGAGCAGAGGGACACAATCACCTGCAGGACAACCCCAGTCTGGTTCCTTGGAACAGGCTCCATGTGTCCCAGCGGTGCCCAGGTCTGGCTGGGAGGTGACCAGGGCTTGGGAAGGGTATTTGGGTGCAAACACGTGGTGCAGACACCCTGCTCCCACCGCTGCCAAATGAGTCGCATGAGCCTGGGAGTAACCACAGGCTCTGGCTGAACCTCCTGGAGCAAGCTTTGGTGAGCCAAGACTTACTGGAAACTCTTCTTCTGACTAACTGCACTGCTTCCTGCAAAAGTTCAGCCAGCTAAATATCCTCCAGGCTCTGGGTCTAATCTGATAAATCCAGTGTAGGTCAGATGTAGTCCTACCACCTCCTCGCCTTGACACTCTCCTACAAGTGCAGGGATGAAACCGTTTTCCTCTACTAGCTACAGCAGGAGAAGAGTCTCCGGAAGGAAAGTTGGAGGCTGGGAGTCCCCACTGGATCAAGGGGCTGGCCGGAGCTCTCGGTGGGAGCATCCAGAGGAGTGGAGCTGAGCAATTTCCCCCCAAAAAGCTGCCATCACCAAAGAACAGGCAGCAGATCCTGAAGGCATTGAGCAAAACGCATGCAGAGACCTTCGGTGATATATGGACAAATGCTGCAGGTATTTCAGTCCCCTGGACGTTTCTTATTTACTATGTCAAAGGTAGGGTAAGTTTTTCTGATGTGTGTCTGGCGGCGGGTTAAAATAAAAGACCGGTCTGGTCCCTTCTGGACTTGCAGCTCCTGAAAACAGAGACAGCCCCAGTGTGTAATAGGATCTGTGCCGCTTTTCCTAGGATTGAATAACATTATGGTGACTTTGCATAGATTTTTTTCCTTTCATGCAAATAGCGAAATGATTTTCTAATAACGTAAGATAAGGCTGAAACATGATAGATAGAGGTGGAGTTGTTAATGAGATACAAAAAAGTAGCCTGTAGCTCCTTGAACTCTTATTAAAAATAATGCTTCTTTTTTTTTTTTTTTAATAAGTTACTTCTGGTAACAACAATGTGAGAGACTCTTGATGCAAATCTTTGTAATGAGTGCATTTTGATGAGCATTTGAAAAATATATATGTATTTATTTGCATTGATATGTTTATATGGCTTTACATATCAACTTAGTCAGGAAAAATTGAATAAAATGTCTCAGGTCTGGGAAATGAGAAGAGATTATGAAAAGCAGATTTAATACAGCACCATTTTTTGATGTTTGTGGCACATTTCATCATATTGCCAGAGACACCCAATTACACAGCTTGCAGAGTAATCAGCAAATGGGGGATCCAAAGGAGAATATTAACTGTGGTCTTTTTTTCCCCTTCCTCCTCCTCCTTCTTTAGCAAATATTATGTTATGCTTTATGGAAATGGATCAAAATGCCACATATGCAGTTAATACTGAGCTCTGGAGCTATTTCAAATCTTATTTTTCCTCTGACATTGTATTTTTCTGGAACAAACCTTCAGATAACTTTAGGTCAGGCCTTTTTACGGCCAAACCGTCACCTTTAACTTTCTGGAAGTTCGGACTGCAGCTTTAGTGAGTGGCTGATTTTATATTATTGATCTTGTGTGGTGAGTAAGATCCTGATCTCACCTTATTCTGATCATCTTCTTAATGATAATGAACTGCAGGAGGGGACTTGTTCGTAACTCACATATCTGAGAGACAGAAAAGGACCATTCCTCTGAGAGCCATGGCCTCACCATGGAAGGGAGGTGGGATCCAGGACATGTTCCAGCACTGAGCGTTGTTTGTGTCCTGTCTCCACGGGCCATGCTGGTGAACAAAGAGCCTGTATCTGAGATGCCACCTCCAGCCTGGGCAGATCACAGGCTACCATTGGAGCCCTGTGAGTATTTCTGCCCAAGACCTCAACTGTTGTCCCCATGCTTGTCCCCAACTCCCTGGACATGGCTGTGACCGTGTCCCATAGGCAGCAGTTGAGTGGTTGTAGAGAGTGAGATATTTGGTGGCCTGGAGGTCACCTGAAGGGCTTTATTTACCCTGTAGATTTTTAGTACTGAAAGGAAACCGGTAAATGAAGTGAGGAAGGGATTCTACTGGCCAACAGGACCTTCCATGGCCTGACACATGCTCATGGAAACAAACAGCCATAGTCACAATCTGATGGCTGTAGGTGACGGAAATGTTTGGTGCATGTGATCAAATAGTCCTTGAAGACATTGATGGAATTATGTCAAAAAATTAGGACTAAAAATATTCTGGGCAGGGCTGTACCCAATCCCTATCTATTTTCCCACTATTTCTGGCTCTTACCCGATTTAAGAGAAAGTCGCTTTTCTTCCTCCGTGTGCCAGATTCTCAAACTGCAGAATAAGGGTAAATGATACTCCTCTGTAAAATTCTTTGTGGTTTATTGATGAGAGTGCCATAGAAGATATAAATCATTATTACAAACTTACTTGCTTTTCTTTCCCAATATTTCAATTACTTTTTTTTTCCCCCCATGATATTTCTACAGCTGGAAAATAAAATAGAAAGTCATAATGGGCAAGTTTGGTGGGGGCAAGAGGAGACTCCAAAACCAAAAATTTTGTTTTGTTTTCTTTTCCCCAAGAAAACTTGATTATTAAATTAACTCAGGAAAGTTTTGATAATTTCAGGAAAAAATCTTTTGGGATGTCAGATTATGCCCATAGCCAAGATGTAAAAGCCTTTGACATCACTCCCAAAGTCTTGCCTGCCTTTCCCTGCACTCTCTAGGTGATGTTCAGCCTGACTCCAAGAGAGCAGCCGCTGCTGTCTGTTGAGCACAACCCTCCCTGGGCCACCTACAGCTCTAAAAGCGGACAGGTCTTCTGCTGAAGAGCAGAAATGTTCCCCAAACTTCAGGAAAAGCCATGAAATGCTTGAGAATGTGAATTTTCCTGTCGTGCTGTCTGTAAAGACAAGCTGGCTGGTCATGCTGCCTCTGTCCCATCAGGCATGACTTTGTCTCCTGTCTTGGACTGGAAGACAACAACAAATAAGGTGCCTTTTGCTTGCCCAGGGGGTGCCAGACAAGGAAAAGTGGCTTTCTGTCTGCTTTGTGCATGAAACAACAGCAGTTTCCCCAACTTCAGTGTCTTGCTGCTAAAATGTACCCTTCACCACCCTGCTGGTATCAGCAACCTCAACGAGGTTATCAGCAAGAGGCTGATAAGTTTGTGCCCATGAAGATGGCTCATTTGGGGGGTATCCCAACCAAAATATGACTCTGCAGTGCCAGCAGACCCAGACCCAGGCACCCAGGTTGCTGCTATTGAATGACTTGCAGAAAGAACCTTTCCACCTTTCCTTGCATTTTTTTTTTCTTTTTCTTTTTTATTAGTGGAATATGAAAACAGGCAATAATTTTACAGAAAGCAGGACGGGCACAATTGGTACATAGCGTCATGCTGCAGTTTTTCCGAACTGATATAAACTCTTTTTTTTTCTTCTTTTACCTACCAGAATAAATAAATATGATACACATTTGAGTTCATCAATAGTGAAATCTAAAGCACAACTTCTTACACTACAGCTCAATTTTACAGCAATCTGTACAGTATATTACTTGGATTTCCTTTTTGTTTTCCTTTAAAAGCCTTTGTTTCTTTGCAAGATAGGTTTGACACACAAACACAGTTACACTTTGGAGCTAACTGGATGCCTTGGAGCAGCAGCTGGAAAAAAAAAAAGAAAAAATATTTGCCTCCTGGCATTAGAAAATAAACCAAAAAGTTATTTTCAATTGCACAGACACATAAACTTCTCCAGCATGACAGTGCACTGCTCACTAGCAAGAGCGTTAGAAAAGGCTTTGGCCATTTGTAGCAGACCAGATGCAATATTTAAGATATGACAATCTAATATTCTTTATGAATATTTGGGGGCCTAGTATTGTTGTTAGTTGTGACACTCTCAGTCTGGCCCTGCTCCACTGCCAGATGCACAGGCTCCGCTTTGGCACCATGGTGGTGCAGATCAGCGCCTAGGTCTTGCTTTAAGTCTCGGTGGGTTTCTTTGCAAACAGCAAAACTGCATAATTCGGGGCAGATCCCCAAATCTGCAGCAGATCCTGAGACCAAGCTCAGGACTGGGATTAATGGTAAGTACCACTTGTAAGAAATGCACCATTTTAAGAATTTTTTTGTTGCTGCTTATTGCACCGACCTTTTCCTACGCCTCTGCTCTTGATTTGGGTCAGGATCAGACCCCCCCTTAGAGAAACAGGCCTTTGCTCTGGATAGGCAATAGGGGAGATGCATTGTGCTGAGCAGCTCATAAAGAGATCAGCAGGAGGTTCACGGAGGGATGAGGAGCAGGGAATAGAAAAATCAACACATCTTGTTAAAATCAGCAGGAACGTTATGTAAATGGCTCGTTTTAAGCTTGATTGAGTTATGTTTCATAGCTACTGTAATTAACTAATAAAATGGGGTAGTTGTGAATTTACGTTTCCTTTTCTACAGAGGTTTGTTAAGTCCTTTACGTATTAACTTTATGAAGTGCCCGGATGCTGCTAAAAATCTGTATATGGAAGTATCACAGGCCACACATGGGTACAGAAATAGCTCCATTTCCCGCCTGTGTGGACATGAACTTTGGGTTTGCTTCAGCAAAATGAGCTTCTGGTTTTGCCTGGCTGCAGAGGCCCAGGCCTGGTTAAAATGTCTCACATTATGAAATTCCCAAGTTACAAATGGGAGGTGGGAGGATCTCTGTGTGTGTGGTTATTTTGATGCTTGGGAGCTGGATTTATACTTCCTACACAGCAAGATCTTTACTTTTGGTTGGGGAAATAAAGGAAAAAACTTGTTCCCTTGTCCCTCTGCTCATTACCATAGGCAATATCATCGATATTTCTGGGAGAAAAAGAAAAGAGGAAAAGAAGGAAGAGGCTTCTTTCCTGCTTCCATTACTGGATTTTGTCACTGGCATTAGTAAGTATTTGGAATTTCTTCTGCACTGTTTAAAAAGCTTTAATTTTATTAACACTCATGAGACTCTTCCTGCACACTAGAAGCAATTCTGCTGCAAAAATCTTCCTTAGATATTTTGAACAGGTTTCCCACAGGCCCTGACCCTGCAAGGTCTGCAGCTAAGATGTTCAAAAATTGTGTGAAAAGGCTTTTGAGGGATGGCTGGCTTACCCAGGCAGGGCAATGCAAGCAAAGCTGTACGAAGGGGAAAAGACCAGCAGAGGAAATCTCCAGATAGACAACCTGCTTCAAAATAGGAACCAAGGAGCATATTTTCCATTTTTTCCACCTCTATTTTTAAGGGTCAGATATGCCCTTTCCTGGCCTTACTGCTGTGCTATGCATTTACTTGAGGAACATTCCTTTCACACATAAAAAAATGGGCTTGTTATTCTGCATTGCAAAATAAAAAATGTTGCTTTCCTTTTTGCATTTATCTCCCGTGGCTGAAACTGCACCAGCGCTGTTCTGCCCCAGCATCAGGCTGGCTGAACACCCAGAGAAGATGGGAATTTTTCTTTCCGCAGCAGCTCCTCTATCTGATGGGCTGGGACCAACAACCCTCGAGGCTTTTCCTGCCTGTGATGAAGGAAACTGCACTGCATCCAGCAGTGCACCAAGTCTCGGCGTGAACCACAAGTGGAGGGAAATGTTGCTCAATTTTATTTCTGAAACCCTACCAACAATTTGAATCTCTTAAATACCTCTGGCCTTGAGTGGGGAATGGAAGGAGGTCACCTTCTCCATTGCAAACCAGGGAAGATTTGTGTGATTTCTTCTTACCCCCCAAAATTTTCAAGTGTTTAAGGTCCAAAGAAGAATGACATAATATCACTCCTTTTGGTCTTCCCTCTATGCACACAGGTTTGAATTAGTTGGGGAGCTTTTTTTTAATTATTGAACCATGGTTTCTGCGTTGGTTTGAAGCAAGAGAGAAGTGAGAGAAGCCACAGAGTGTGCACAGAAGAAAAAAAGGAAAAAAAAGTCATTTATGTTGGCAGAAACATTGCTTCTCAAAAAGGAAAAAGAAATCTCCTAGACTGATTATTGAAATGAAGGGCCATTACAATGAAACAAGGCCAAAACTATTAACTTAGTTCATTTTGAAATTGGTGAATTTGGGTTACTTGCTAAACCTGTGTTTTTTGGCAAGTTTATCTATTCCTCCTCAGCCCCAGAGAATATAAAGCCCCTGCACATCACCTGCTTTGCCTGCAGCATTTCAGCATTTTTCACTTGTTATATTTTCACTTGCTAACCAGTTTCTGAAGCTGCAGGGCTTGAGGGTAAAAATTTGGTGGTGAGAGCATTTTTCTAAACACAGCTTGCATTAATCACAGTTTTGTCAAAGAAACTTCTAATGTGTGGGGTATGAACACACCAGGAGTTCATACAAAGTTTTTATTGCCTTTTGTTGTCGAAGTTGGACCAAGTAGCTCTCCAGAAAGAAAACCCCATGATTTGTAAATAAAGGAGTTTACACTTTGCTGGGGATAAAAGAGGAAATGATTTAGATAAAAAAATAGTCCTGCAAATTTGGCTTTCGTTCTTCTTCACACAGCCAGCAGCATTTGGCCAATGTCTTGTCCTCTGTCTTTGAACAAGTGCTTTTGAAAAAGTCAATGAAAAATTCGTGCCCTACAGGAAGTGCTCAGACTAGAATTTTACCTTTGTGTTATTTCCTGGCCAAGGCAAACTTTTCTTTAGCAGAGAAGAGAGAAGTGGAGCAGTGATGTGCATCATCCTTTCTCCTCATCTCGGACACCTTTAGGACTCTGACCCAAGGGGAGCTGCAGGCTGTGGTGGGGACAACGGCCAACTTGTAACTCTGAGACTAGCTACTCAAACTGAGAAAGGAGGAGGAATAAAAGCGAAAGAGGTCATAGTTCTGTAACACTGACAGTAACACACGGGTGACAGATGCTTTCAACATTACCAACTATATACAGAATAAAGCAGGACTCTTTCTTTTCCCAAAGAAAGCAACAACAGCAAAAACGTGTATCTAACACATGGGCATCGTGTCAGGGGACAGAGGAAAGAGGCTTTTTCTGAATCTCACTATCTCAGATGATGGCAGTCCAGAGGATAGTTCATCTCTCTCAATACACATCCTCTCCCCCTTCCTCATTCAATAAGCAGTGAAGACAAGGCTGATAGACCACAACGGGAGTGATGCAACTGCTGAGCTAAAGAGACCTTTATAAATGCAAAGTTTTCCCTGCATGGGAGCACCTTTCTCCAGGAAGAGATGAGGAGGTTCAAGGCATGACACATCTAGTGCCAACCCTGGTACATCTTCTCGTGGCCGATGGCAGCCTGCCTTGCAGTCAGTTGGGTAGGGTGTCAAGCCCAAGGGAAGCGGCGTGCTGCTTTGCCCGGAGCCTGAGGTTCTCGATACTCGTCGTTTTACTGTTCAGGCTTGGAAGGGAGCTGGAGGCCTGCAGGATGGGTGAGGACCAGACCTGCTGAGCGTGGGAGAGGGACTGGTAATAAGACTGACAGTGCAGAGAGCTCAGTGGTGCCATGTTGACGTTCATGCCCAAGTAGGGCATAGCAGAGGGTGTCCCCATTTCGAAGGAGGAGTAATGGACCAAGTTGTTGGTGGCTGCCATGTGCTGGCGAAATTGCTCCTGCAGGCGGAAGAGGCTCAGCGGTGAGGAGGAGTAGGAGTGGGTCTGAGCCAGGCCACTGCTGGATGAAGGCGTCACCGATGAGCTGATAGGAGACTCTGCAGCAGGAGACAGAGGGGATAGGGGTTATTTCTACAAGCTAGATGCCAGCACTGATCTTCATCCAGGCAGGGTTCAGACTATGGCAAAGTTTTCTCCTAAAAAAAAAATGCACTGGGAATGCCCCATGAGAGAGGGATTGTGTTAGCTCAGGAGGGCTAAAACACATCCGTGGGCCAGGCTTAGCATACTAGTTCCTAGAAATAGGTTTTCCCTTTTTCTTAGTGCTTTCCTTTTGCCAATAGGCACTGTTCCTCTACCAAGTTCTAACCTCAGCAGAATATTTTTTCCTTTCTCTGCTACAACAGAAGTCAGGCCTTCCACAGGCTCCCCTTAGTCCTGACAGTAGAGAGACAAGTCTGGGAAGTCTACGTGCAAGATGCCGTGTTCTAGGAGGCGAAGGACTATATCCAGCCACTGGCATCTCCCTTAGAAAAGCCACCAACGATCCATGAACACGCCGCCCCTTACCTGCTTTCGGGCTTGCTCTCTTGCAGTTCAAAGCCTTGCTGTCCACACCAGGACTCTTGTCTGCTTTCACCTCTTCCAAGGTGCTCTTGAACTCCTCCTCTCTGTCTGCCTGGTCCTCGGGTGCTGACTCGCTGGCTGACTGCTCCGACAGGGTGAGGTTGAGGTCCGTGCTTACCTCACTCGGGAGGCTCTGGGTCTTTTCAGCCTCTGCGGTGGTGGCCTGGGTCTCCAACACAGGTGCCTCCGTCTTGCTCTCGTTGTGGCTCCCTTCACAGTCCTTCTGCTTCTGCAGCTGCTCCTTCTGTAGGCTGCGTTGCTTCTTACGGAACTTGGCCCTCCGGTTCTTGAACCAAACCTGCAGCGTCACAGACAGCAAGGGGAGAAAATGGGTGAAAATCCTCCTTAATCCCCGACTCAGCATCATTCAGCCTGGGAGCTTCAAAGGAACTCCAAGGAATTGGGTCCTGCAAACTCACAGTAGCCCAATGTCTATCCACTTTGTTGGAACTTAGAGGTCTACTTTCTTTCAGTGCTGTTACAAATAGTACAATAAATATGCTTTTTTGAAAATGTCTACCTTTATATAGGGTCTTTAAGAAAAAACATTTTTCTTTCTAAATTGGTCAGATGATCAGGGAGGCTTATAGTTGAGTTTGAGGATATTACACTGGATGACAGTACAATGCTCTGCAAGGTTCTGAAAACACTTATTAACCAGTGTACCAGAACTAGAGAGGAAAGAGTCAAAATAAGCCATTACAGGTATAAGCCCATATGTTAAAATTTGATCTATGGTATGGGGGGGAATTCGTATTTTTTAATCAAATTCTGAAGACTGGAAGAAACATCTTTTCAATTCATAATTATGCTGTCTGGTTAGTTAGACCAGGAGACAAAAAATCTGAAGGTCAAAAATATCTTGATATCTGTTTAAAAGAACTGAACAAGGTTTTTTCCGAGAGCCATCACTTATCCACTTTGCACTGAAAAACTTGGTATTTAATCTTTAAAAGCCACAACAATGTAAGAACCTCGCTATTAGCAGGTTACGAAGGATGTTACATTAGCTGAACCTTAGCTTGAAATGTTAAAAATATTGGTAGTGGTGGAAAAGAGCAGCTGGAATTACTTGTGTTTCTGCTCCTCTGAGAAAATCAGAAAATCACCGTAAATATATAAATAAGTAGATTTCTGCTGAAGTTTCTAAAACCTATCCCCTAGAAATGTGAAAGGACAAATGAAAACCAGTGTACAGTTCAGACAATCCTAAATTTAAAAAATATGATTGTGGATTCACAATTTCTTTAGCAGATGTGTCACTTGTGTTGAAAGTGTTGGTTTTTTTTTTTTTTTTTTTATTATTTTATAGTTTAATTTGCCCCAAAATCTTTGGTTACACTCTAGGAATCTAGAAAGTCCTGCAGAACTAGTCAACCCTCTAGGAACCCCAAAAGATCTCTTAAAATGTCCCCACTAAAAAAACAAGAATTGATACCTGTACTCTGGCTTCAGGCAGATTTGTGCACATAGCCAGCCGCTCTCTCATAACCACATCTGGATAGTGAGTCTTCTGAAAGGTCTTCTCCAAGGCCTCCAGCTGTTGGGCTGTGAAGGCTGTGCGGCTTCGCCTCTGTTTGCGATGCTGGGATCCATAACGTGCCTCCAAAATGATGTCTTGAAATGTACAGCCGTTGGAAGACAAGAAGAGTGGCCAATTTAATTATTGGAATTTGTAAGTTGAAGTTGAATAAAATGCTTCTTAATAAGATCTGGTGAGCCTATATAGTAAATATTTGCATGGACTTTAGGTCTAAAAAATCTTTTGCATGCGCTTTGCTAGTAACTCAGGTGTCTGAGAAGATAAAAGCTCTGACTAGGAGACTTCTGGAGTGGTAACCTCTCTCTATGATAGCTGTGGGAACTTTTGAGACTCCTGTGCTAAATTCAGTTGAAATGAACCAAACAAAGTTAATTAAGAATGACCTACACATGCACAGATCCCATCACGACATAAGCAACATGCATAGGGAACACAATTAAAAACAAGATAAGGAGGTTTCTTGTCATAAACACGAGAGGGGCCCAACATTGTGATCATGTTCTCTTTGAAACCAAAGGCAGAGCTCCAGCAGGCTTCAACCCCGCACAAAACTCAGTGTTGACCATTGGGAAGAGCCCATGTAGCTCAAACCCAGCTGCCTCATGCCTCTTGTGTTGGCTGGGGCCACAGTAGACCACCTGCATCTTCCCAGACCAGGCCGAGCTGCCTCTATTTTAGTGTCTTGTATGTCGCTTATTGTACTGTTCAAGGCATGATGTTGGAGAGCTGCTCTGGGCTCCAGTTCAGGAAAGCACTTAAGCTCATGTGCTTGTATCTGTTTAGCTTGAAAGCACGTGCTTTACCATGGACGGACACTCTCCAGCATCTGGGTTGGAAAAGCCAGCCAGGAACTGAACCCAACCCCACTGATTGCAAGCCCAGAGTTCATGCAGTGTGTCCTTCACAGCGGAGTTGCTACTCAGAAGGTCTGACATTGCAAATTGTGCTTGCAAAATTGAGAGCGGAGAAGAAATTCAGGCTGGGGAAAATCTGAGTCTCACTTATTAGGGACATGGGCTTCTTATTTTAGGGCTTATTATTTTACCACAAGCGTTACAGTTTCACAACAGCTAGTTGGAGTGGAAAGATCTCCTTAAATCAATGAAAATAAGTTATTTCAAAATGAATTATAAAAACATAGTGCCTTTATTATGCAAGCTGGAACACATTGTGCTACAATATTGGAATGAAATACCCAGCTTGGCAAGAAGTTTGCTCTCAAAGAAGAAATGCAAAAAGAACTCTAGTAGTGTCTGGTATCATTTTTAATTTAGTCAAGACTATTACTTTGAGTAGAAAAGAGGGCTAAGCACATTAGAAAACAACCTAATAGGGGGAAAAGTCAGCATTATCAACGCACAGAGCCAGATGAAGGCTCTTGTTGCTGTTTGTTTGTGAGTTTGTCACGAGTATCATGGCTTGAAAGTAAACAATAAAACAAAACCTGCTGTCAGGCCAGGCCCAGAACTGCACAGCCAGGTTCCAAATATGTTCACTAATGAGCGTAGCAAATCAGCTTTGCACTGCTCAAGCATTCCTCTCCCAAACTTCCAGCTGTTTCATTCTAGGTCAGCATTTGCAGTGCCTTTCTGGGCTGCTGCCCAGCGAGCGTGGTTTTGGCGACCTGGAGAAGACGTGATCGGGCTAAAGGTCTTTGGCCAAACACAATACAGCGTTGGCTGCATACAAGAGACCTTTGTATTCAAGGTAGCGCAGCTCCTCGGGGAATTAAAGCATTGCTAATAGCTGCTGCCACTCTTGGAGGCCAGGACGGCATCCGTCATGCATTCAGAAACAACGCACGATGCGGCCGGCCTGCAAGCAGCCGTGTTCTAGGACAAGAAATTGAAGCCACCCTGAAATATTTTACAAAGCTAACATTTGTGTTTCAGAGGTAAGAAATCAGCAGAAAGGACATTGGTTTAACAGCCTACCTGCAGGCTGGAATATGCCTGAATTTCTAGGGTAGAGGTTAGACCTAGCAGCTCCCCAGAGGCAGCAGTTCATGCATTAAGTTTGGCTACTCCAACGAAAGCTAAACAACAATTATTTTAATGCTTTAACTATGTTTTCAGGCTTTGTGCAAGAAGGAGAATATAAATTGCAGGTGAGGCATTGCGGTTAAATCCAGAAACCTCTGTTTTCTGACTTAAGGTCATTTGCTTTTGTGCTGCTTTATTCTGACTGTCCCCAGAAGGCAAATGAGATCTATAACCCTGCATTAAGAGATATTCAGAGGTAACAATGTGAAGTAACTGCAAAGGAACTGGCTTGTAGGTATGTAATGCCTATCCCACCAAAGATAAGCAGATCACAAGGGGACACTGGGATTTAATTTGGCAACTCTCTCACAGATAGGTTATTAATTTTAAAGATAAGAGGTCAGAAAGCCAATTGGATTTCTTGCTAGAGAATATGGGAATAGCTCTTTTACTCCTTTTTTGTTCTCTTCTCTCTTCTTTTTTTTTTTTTCCCTAGGTAGGGTCAAAGACATTATGTCTTCCATGTTCTAGCGTAAAAGATGCAAACGACCAAAAAATCTTTCAAAAGATCTTTGTGTCTAGGGAAGAGACACCCAAAGGACAAATTCTGCAAGGCACACTGCAGTTCTTGGGAATCCATTCCCATTCAACCATCCACGAGCTGCAAGCGTGAGGGAAGGGCCGGACAGATGACCAGGACAACGAATTTGCCAACCCATCATCACTCCGCAGGCCAATGACAGAGCCAGAATTAAAGTCTCCTCGATCCCACTTTCCATTGGAGTAGCCCTTAATGATCTCAGACAGATGTGGGTGCACTCTACTAGCTTAAATGCAGAGCAGTTGTATTTTCCCTACCATGCAACAGGACTTCTGATCTCTGCAAACTATTTTTGAACAATTCCTGCTACCGAATCATAAAATACTACCTGGAATTTGCAATTTCTTTTAGTGGCAGTATCATTATAGTGCTGTTAAAATACGTGGGAAACAGACCAGATCCAAGAAGCTCTAGACCAGGGATTCTTGTTCCAGTGTCCAGTCAGCAACAATTTTGTGAAAATAGCACTCCCTAGGTAAAGATATGTGTGACTTTATTTGGGCCTAAAAAGGTTCCTTTCAGGAAAGCAAAAGACAGGACAGGACCTGCAAGCCACATGCAAGCCAAGGGCTAGGATTCTGTCAAGAAATAGGTCAAGATGAGACCCAAGAGAAGATCCAAATGAAAAAGATATTTTTACAAAAGAAAAGAATAATTGGTGGGATAAGATATGGAAAGTAACTTCAAGAAGGGGCGGCATGGAAAGAGCAGGAATTTGCTTATAGCCTAGAGTTGCAGGAGACAGTTTTTAAGAAAGTTTTTAATGTCTGGGGCCTCAGTGAGGAATTCCAAATCACTGCATGCTCACATTCATTGGGTTATTATTTATTAACAGCAAAGCCAGTCTTTCTGGCATCTGTTCTTCACTATTAAAAGAGATGTCAGTGTCTTTTAACCCTATAATTTTATTCCCTGTAGTGGCACCATGTTTCTCCTTGCACCCAAGCTCCCTAGGTGCCACTCCATAGCCAAGAGCAACGTTCAGTCTGCAGACAAGACTGCAGGGCATCTCTTGCCTGCACAGCATGGCCTATATATCAAATATATGGGATTGTCACCAAGTGTTTGTCACCAAGCAGTGAACAAGAGAAATGCTGCCACTGCTGCAGATGTAGAGATGTAGCTGACACCTCCATGATTTAAATATGCTCTGCCTTCCCTCCTCTCCTGCCCAGGGCTTGGTGGCTCTCCAGTCAGGGCACACAGTGGTGCACACAGCCTTGTCCTTATCCCATCCGGAGATATTGTCCCATCCTGGATGGGACATATCCCATGGCATGATGTCCCATAACATCACGGGATGTTCTCCCATCCCAAACACTGGTTTGCCAAGTCGCACACTGAGCTGATTGAAACTCCTTGCCGAGGGAACGTGTAGCTCGTGCGGGCAGCGAGGGCTTCCCCGGGGAGGTGCAGAAGCCACAGGTTGTTCTTACCAGCCAGTCTCTCTGCCAGGGTGAGCGCGTGCACCGAGGGGCGGTAGTCGGGCGCGTGCTGGGCTTGCTGGGCTGCCTGCTGGTGCAGGTTGTACATGGCGCTCAGGGAGTTCATGGCGTGAAGGGAGTAGCCGTTCACTCCATAGTGCTGCATGGCGACATAAACCTGGAAAACAAGAGCCGGCGGGTGAGCGGAGCTTAGCTCTGTGCTGCTCCCGTGTCCTCGTGTCCCCCAGAGCCGCTGAGATGCCATCCTGGAACCTGAACTGAAGCACGCAAGGGTGACCTCCTGACTCCAGCAGGATCTAGACTAGGGTTCAGACTAGTTCCTGCAGACCTAAAGCACCAGTGACACCAATCCAGCTTCCCAGCTCAGAGTCCAGCATCTGACTCTCTGCTAGAAACCATACACTGAAAAACACAGGATTTTCAGGAGGCTTAAGTACTTCTCAGAATCATTTTTAATGAATTGATCAAGCTTTTACCCAGAGCCAGGTGGCATTTTGTCCTTGCCATTGCCTGCAGTGGGCTCTTTCATGATCCTGTTGCCACAATGTCAAAGAATCTGTCTTATCTGAGCACATTCATGTGTAACTCATTTCCATTCATTCTTCTTAAGGTTATTTTTAACAAAACACAAATGGTAGTCAAAAGAAAAAAGAAAAAAAAAAAAGACAGGGGAAAAAAAAAGCATGTGGTGTAAAGAAAAATAAATCTGTAACATAACAGAGCCAAAAATGTTATGGCTAAAGGGGGAATTAAAGATTGCAGTAAATACTGGGGTCTTGTAGCGCAATAGCAAGGAAATTATTTGAAAAAAAAACTAATGGCTTTTTTTTTCTACTGCTGGCTTGGTATGAAACTTCAAACTGTTTTTCTTTATAGACTATCTTTAAAACTGAGCCTAATTTGGTCTTAAAAGCTGAATGATGCTCCGTTCATCCATGCTACAAATGACTGAGGGCCTCGAGAATGCTCTTTCCTTGCTTCACCAGACATCAGGCAAGATGTGAAACATTGCTCAGAAGGCAAGATATGAAACATTTACCACAAAAAAATAAATCCCCAAATATTGTTCTCACCAGCAAGTCATCGAACAGAAAGTCAATGCAATGAATGACCATTCAGAGACAGATGAGATCCAGATGTGCTAATGTAAGGAAAGCAGACGAGTTATCTAGGTAGCCTCTTAGAAAGTAGTTTTGATCATTTTGATCATCTCTGTTCAGTCCCATTCCCGTTTCCCCAGATCCCTTGCACTCTGTCATCACCTCATCTCCATGCAAATGCTGCTCATGG
>JAVCKT010002714.1:0-10962 GCA_032273925.1 Rhynchotus rufescens
GTGGCCAGTGACAGGACAAGGGGCAATGGGTGTAAGTTGCAACACAGGCAGTTCCATCTCCAGGTGAGGAGGAACTTGTTCACTGTGAGGGTGACAGAGCCCTGGCACAGGCTGCCCAGGGAGGCTGTGGAGTCTCCTTCTCTGGAAATCTTCCAAACCCGCCTGGATTCCGCCCTGTGCCCCGTGCTCTGGGTGTCCCTGCTGGGGTAGGAAGGTTGGACTAGGTGATCTCTAGAGGTCCCTTCCAACCTCAACCCTTCTGTGATTCTGGGAACCTCTGGCAGGAGCGCGTGGCAGCTGGAGGGCTGGCTAGGACTGGGATTCTGTTCAGCACCCTGGTTGTCTCCCCTCCCTTCAAGTTCTTAGATGATTCACTGGGTCTCCTTTTTTCTTTTCTCCTCTGCTTCTGATAGCATCTCATCTTTCATGCTTGCAAAGAATATGAAGAGATCCTTTCACTATCATCCTACTAATCCCATATGCCAGTTATACATTGGAGTCTTTCCAGGCGTTAAAAAAGAAAAGGCAAAACAACCTGATCCCTGTATCAAAACAAAGGAAGTGAGAGGAAGCAAAGCAGCAGAACACAGCGTGGAGCTCGCAGCTTCCTCAGGTTTTGCCTTTAAGTTTGGTGCAGATAATACATCCTTCCCTTGGTCTTCAGCAAGATCCACCAGCACCTGAGGCTCCTGCACAACCTCTTATTTTGAGGACAACTATGGAGCTTTCTATCCTTAGCTTGTTCTTCTTTTTCCCTCTACAGAAGGAAATCTCAATGTTTTCTTAGTGGAAATTCCCAGTGCAGGGCTGGTGCACGGCAGGCAGGAGCCCTTGGGTGGCTGGGCCTTGCTTGGGATAGAGAGGCCGGGCTGCAAGTTTCCTTATTTCCTTATTCCTTGTTATTATAAGGAATTTCCTTATTCCTTATTGCCAACACACACGCTCTGCACGAGCCATCTCACCTGCACTGAGATTAGTAACACGTTGGGCTGCATCAGATTTAATTGTTGCTGTATTTGGATTAATCTAACATGAGACTCTGCACCAAGAGAGTCTTTTTTCCTGTAGACTGGGAACTTTCTGTTTCTAATAAGCACTGTTTCTAATAACCCACTTTATTATTCTATGGTTACCTCATTATCCCAGAGAAAACAAAAATTCCAAATTTAATTGGGATGAATCAAAGACAGTGATCAAATTATTTTGTAAACTAGCTTTACGCACGTCTCATTAGATGATGTAAGCCATAGTAATGCAGTAAATCAGAATATAGAACAACTTTTGCCCTCTTTTTTCTCCTTTTCTTTCTTAAATGTTTATGCTGTTAGGGTAGCCCATCTGGTTTAGATTGCAGAATGGAAATCACAAGACTTACCCACCATCCCCTGACTTGTAATTCTGGAAAAGACTGGAAGTAGTTTGGCAACATAATATGTTTCCCTGCCTCCTGTAGAAATAAATCTTCAGCTTCAGAATAGATTGAAGCAGACAGCTGAGTAATTTCTCGTCCTAGGCCCAGGCTACGAAACGGGGGACCGAATCCAGCTCCGACTGCCTCGTAACACAGCGAGGTCTCGTTTCGGGCTATTACAAATTAAGCAGGGATTAGCTGTACAATCCGCATTCAGGCCCAGCTTTGCATGGTGGATCCCATGAAGCTGAGGGACACCTGGACGCCTGGGTCCAGCTGGAGTTTCTCTCCAGGCATTTCCCATCTGAATCGGGGTATTAATGGTGCCATTCCTGCAGCAGTTCCTTGAACACGGATGCCAGTAGGTGCAGGCAGCCCCGGCTCCGAAGCAGCCCAGCTTTGGGAAATGGCAGGGCCAGGAACATTGCAGCTCGGCTCCATCCTTGCAGTGGGCCAAGCTGGGCTGCTGGGAACGTTGGGATACCTTAAAACTGGGCCTCCCACCTTTATCTGTTCTTCCTCTGATCCCGGGAACAAAGTTAACATCCCTTATGGGCCTGTCTTATCAGGCGGGAGTACTGGTGCTAGTGGCAAAAAGCTGCAGATCCACAAGTAGGAAAAAGCTTCCACTTTTCCCAGCGTTATTTAGAGGTGCATAACGACATAATCCATATGCTAGGGCTCATTCATCACGGGAAACATACCACAAAGAACAGTTACAGACAGACACTTCCTTTAAAGCTGTTTGCTGCAGGATGATCAAGCGAAACTCAGGAGTGAGATTTACGTACCAAGAGGAGCCCTTGGGCTCGGAAACCAGGCTCCCGGAGCTCAGTCATGAGGAGCTGGGATCCAGGTCTTGTTTCACTGTATCTCACTTATTACACAGGTTTGATGATGATGAAAACACATCAGGAAAAAAGATTTTCTGCCAGCAAATCCCAGGAGGGATCCCTCCTCCCAGGCAGGAGGTGCTGCCACCAGTGCCGTGGCGGGCATGGGAAGCACCTTGGGACCCCAATCCCCACCAGTTTCCTTTCCCCCCGGCACCAAACCTTGGCTGGCCAGAGACCTGCAGAGGTCACGAGGACAGCACAGAAATCTCCTGGACGGCGGCACCCTGCGCTAAGAGCAGCGTGGGAGAAACAAACATCATCTCTGCGGAGGCGAGGGCAGCAGGTCACTGCTAGAGCAGGTAAAGGGAGACAACCTGTCCCGGGAAGCGGCGAGCACGGGCTCCTCAGAGGTGCAGGCAATCAACACAGCTCTTCTGCCTTTGGTTCTTCACGCCAGGGAGCAACTAGATGCCCATGGAATGTTTTTCAAAGGTCTGTGTGTTACTTAGTGTACTGCGTTATCGCGGGAAGAGAAAAGCACACTGCAACCAGTTACATATTTTAAGGAAAGACAGGGCTGTCTCCCTTCCCCCCTGTTCCCTATGAGCAGGTATCCCAGGTGGGGAGAGCTGCAGCGGGCACCTCCCTCCAGCTTCCAGGAGTTTCACTTTTGGATGCAACGTCAAATGGATATTGCAGCAAAGATGAATTTGCCCCATTTTTGAAGGATCTTGCAGTGATAAATCGTGTGAGTGGTAAATCTGGCCTTGTTTCTGCTGCGTTCCAGCCTGTGAGGCTTAAAAATACGTTTTGGAGGTCATCCGGCTGGTTAGCATTCCCCCCGGAAAGCAGCATTCCGGGGCCAGCAAGGCTCCCTCGGCTCCGTTCTCTCCGAGTGGCTGCACAGCCTGGCTGCCCTCTGCTCCGGCTCCCACCATGTGGGTGGACCTGCCCATGCTGCAGTGAGTACCTGGGAAGCAGCAGCCTGGCACCCCAAACCTGCAAAGCAGAAACTGAGTCCTTACAAAGCAGAATAACAAAAGTCCAACATATTTTGGACTTCCACTCACGCCCACAGTTGCAGCAGGCTATATGGAAGCACCCAAGGTACTCCTGGAGGGCAGGGGGGCTGCTTATTTGCAAATCGATGGGTGAGGAACTCCACGCTCCTCACGATATGAGGGATCCCAGCAGTGGATGGAATCGCTCTGACCGGTACCCGTTCTGTCACTCATCTGCTGGCAATAATAAATGATGGGTCTAATTCGACAACATTCACATCCAGCTTTTATCTATACGGAAGTCTCAAAAAGTAATCTGCCATTGCCTTGCAGTGAAACTGGCTGTATTTTTTGATGAACTGCTCTCTAAAAATGTGCCTGTACTTGTTATCACCATGCCTTGGTTATGAAAGCCTGGTGCCAAAAAAATGAACTTGCTTACTACGTTATCAGGACATGCTGGCTTTTTTTCCTGCTTTCACCATCTGCTTGCTTTCATATGCTTTCCATTACTGAGACAGTGTATTACACCACTAGCAGAATTAGTAGGAATAATAACAAAACAAACATGGTAGTAAATGCCATGGGCACCGCTCTGCTCCCCCTGCAACCCGTGCAATGCGCCGGGGTCTGCTCTGGCACACCTGGACGGGTCAAACTATTTCCTCATTTGTAAAAGTGCAGCCCCCGCTGCCTTCAGGGGGGAAATCTGAGCACAGGTGAAGGAGGAAGGCAACTCGCACTATTAGACTGCAGTTAACATCTAACATTTAAACAAGGCGTTTCTGCACAACTGTGTGTATGTATATGCTATACATTCAAGCTACTTATAGAAGCAGGTGCCTCGACATCTTCACACACAAGTATCCAAGAAGCAACTGCCTTGAACTCCATCCCGAGACACCATCTGTGGTGCCTTGGGAAGGAACCTCTGCCTGGCGCGGGGTAGACAGCTAGACTGGAGCAGAGAAGGGCTAGACTGGAGCAGAGCTGGGCTAGACTTGAACAGAGCAGGGCTAGACTGGAGCAGAGCAGAGCTAGACTTCAGCAGAGCAAGGCTAGACTTGAGCAGAGCAGGGCAGTAGGCAGCCCAAGAGCCTGTTTGCAGTGTGCAAATGCAAAAGCTTCTGCACTAGTCTAGCAAGGACAAGGCCTTGTGGAGCAGTTAGGAGAGACAGTCGAGACCAAGACACATTTGAGGGCTAGTGCTGTAAAGATGAGAAGCTGAGGCTACACAGCTGCCTTTTCCCACCTTTCCTCAAAGAGCACGAAGAAAACACAGAATCACAGAGTGGTTCAGGTTGGAGCAGACCTCTAGGGATCATCCAGTCCAAGAAGACCCAGTGGCAAAGGCCACGGGCCCAGAAGCAGCAGTCCCTGCACGCAGCCCATCTCCCTGGGGCCTTGGAGGTTGTACTGCAAGGAGCAGAGAGCTGGGAGCAGCCCAATACACACCACAGCATGAAAAACACACGCATGCACGCGAGCCATCACTGGTGACCTGGCTGCTCTTGTTTCTCTTACACACCAGGAGAAATAGGGTTGTGCTGTGCATTTTTTACCCCATCCTGCCGGGCAGTCGCGTGCTCAGCTCCTAGGAATGCTGGTCAGCATCGAGGTGCTGCCCCTTAGTCTCACTGGCTTCCACAAGCGTCTCCTCAGGGAAGGGCTCAGCCTGAATAGAAGGAAAGCAGCTCAGTGAAGAGGTTACTGCTGCTGCACAGAAAGAGCAATGCGAGCAGGGGCCGTGGAGGTGCTGCTGAACAGCTTCTCTTTATTGCATAATTACCGAGAACGGCGAAGCACCACTTGTCACTGGCTTATGAACTCTTCTCTCTGCTGCATTTACCACAGCTTGTTCTCAGGTTGCACCATAAAAGAGAATGAATGGGACCAGGTTTTATCTCTGAAGTGAATTGAGCACATGGCTACTGCTTCTTCTCCTGCAGAGCATCCTTTTCAATGGTATGAATTAAATCGCGGCTTAACAAAATAACACAGTATATAATCATTAATTAATATACATGGTAAGTGAACTTCCTCCCAGATTTAGCTCTGGTGAATAGGCCTGGGCTCCAGGCCTTGAAAACCAGCACTGAAAGAGCAGAGCTGAAGCTGCTGTAAATTGTTTGTGATAGCGGCGTCACGGACGGGAAAGCTATCGGTGGGAATCACAGTAAATCAGGAAGGAACTTGTGTAAAATGTGCTCATGCTATATATAAACAACAGCTCTTTTTCTTTTTTTCTTTCTCTACTGAAAGTGCATCATTGGCATCAGCTTCGTGATTCCATAAAATCTCCCCCTCTTCATGATGCACAAGCTTTGTTTCCACAAAAGGCTCCCGCACTCTTTGCATTAGGATGTTGGAAGCGTTGCTTCCTTCAGCCATTTGGCCTTCCCCCTCCACCCGAGGAGCTGCAGAAAAATGGAATGTTGCAGGAGATTTAAGATATGGATATTTGTATTGCTGTTTTAGAAAGCTTACTTGGACTTTGGAACATGAGGGAAACGATTTATTTGGGCTACAAAGGGCTAAAAGTGCTAGGAAACTTGGTCACCTAATGTGGCATCCCAGCCACCTGCAGTGGTGTCTTCACTGTGACGTGGCAGCTCTTAAGGACTGTGTAAACAGGGAGATCCAAAGCCCTCCGGAGGGTCTGCCTGGCATCGGGCACCCAAGGGAAGCCAGACGACCATTTCAAGTGCTAATGGGGAAAAAGTCTTTTGTTTTGGGGTTGCTTGTGGTTACCTGCAAATGTGTTTGATCATTTGATCATAACCAGGAGAATATTTGAGCTCGGTAAATTGTCTTCCGGAATTACTGCCTGAAAGTGTGTCTAAACATATCCATACCAAAACAAGTTCATGGCATCAATGCCTTATTCGGCTCACTCCGGTTCAGCTCAGGAACTGCCAATTAGTTCTTTGCGGATCCATCAGGACTGGGCCGATTTCCCAGGAGACGGAGACGGGCGCAGCGAGGAGGCCGGGTGCCTTGGGCACACCGGTGCCGGGAGCGCCGCTCCGCTCCGCAGGGCCGGGAAGCATCCAAGCCTCGGGAAAGGCCCTGAAATACCTGTTCCTCGTACAGGGCAGGCCGGTTTCCCAGGGGAGATTTTACTGCATTTCTTTTGCATTTGCAAGCCAAGCCTTCATTAAAAAAATAAATAAAAGCAAGAGGGAGGGAGGCAGAGGAATGTTTAGTGTTGCTGGGTCTTGCAGAAGAGTTTAGTGAAAGAAGGAGATGGGATGTAATGAGCTCTGTATGAGTTTCTATCTTTAAACTATCATTAAACATTATCATTAAACTATCAGTTTAATGCAGAAAATAAGGTTAAGGAAAACTAGAGAAAGGATCACTTAATGCTTACTACACTGAATAAAGGTCTTGAAGGCATAAGTAAAGCACTGTCCTAAAAAGCACCCAATTCCTTTGATCTTTGCAGATCCCTGAGAGGTGATTCAGGAAGGAGGCAAAAAAAGATCATTGTGGCAGATCAACGTCGCAGTGCAATGACGTGGTAGTTTGTAAGAGAAGAGGCAGCACAAAGAGATGACAATCTGCTCAATTTAACACCGTTCTGAGGAAAAACAGTAAAAACCAGCACTGTCGAAGCGGGACCTAACAATAAACCAGAATAGACCTGCTGCTGCATATGGAACTAGCTAGTGAGAAACAAGCACTGAAGAAAGCTTGACCAGATAACTCAAGGCCATCCATTTAGAAGTGGCTTGACATTTAGATCAAAGAGCTTCCAGCGAGTTGAGGGGAAAGACGACAACTTGTAGAGAAATGCTTCAGATCTAAGCGGATGAGTAATCGCCCCAAAACGGCTGCTACTCATAAGGGAGATCGGATGTTCCGGGTCGCCAGAGCAGTCCCAAAATACCAAGACTGCCCTATATATATTTATATCTCCTGGCAAAAGTCTCCAAGATGCCACTGAGCTTCATATTTTCTCCATTTTCCCTTTCCTTGAAGAGCTTTGTGCCGCTGGACCCCACATCCCTTCCACAGCCAAGTAATCGGGTGCTTGCAACACGTGGCAAGAGGCAGGTCAGCGTGAGAACTGCCTGGGAGCTGAGGGAGCACAGAAAGAAAGTGAGAGCTGTGGAAAGTGAAGCATTGCAAAAGAACTTAAAATAATAAATACAAAGGAAATAGAATAATATTTATATAGCTTGATATATATATGTATATATATAAATGAAAAGAGAACAACTGGGGAAAAGCCTGCTCTGAAGTGGGGATGAGGTAAAGATCAAAGATAATTCAAGTATGGCCCCACTCAAGTCTAAGCGAGCACTTTCCTTTGGTTTTCTCTAATGACTGAGATATTGAATTCAGTCGGGGAGGGCAAGATGGATAACAGGAATGGAGGTAAGAAAGTGGCAGGGGAATTTGGTGCGTCAGGCTGGGAGGGAGGGAACACAGAACAGCTGCCATCCCTGATGTTGAAAAAACACAGGAAAGCCTGTAGTTAGTTAGTTAGTTAGATAGATAGATAGATAGATAGATAGATAGATAGATAGCAAGCACCAAAAAGCTAGCACCTACATGCAGGACGAGGTAAGTGATTTGGGCATATGTTTGGGCATAAGTGATTTGGGCATATGTTTGGGCATAAGTGATCTGGGCTCAATTCTGTGTAATTCATCAGGACAAATGAATAATACAATATTGAATGAAATAAGTCAAAGACTTAGCTGTTTACCTGAGTTTTACAGGCTTACAAGTTTCCCTAAGGTTTGGGGAGCCTTATCTCATGCTTGTCTAAGAGATGACCACATTCTTCTGGAGAAAGTAGAGACAAAGCTATATGAGGACTTTGCAAGCCCTCGCAGTAGCCTCAGCCGGGGCGCCAGCCCTGGCGTGTGCCTTTCGCAGCACAAACATGCAGAGGGCAGCGACGGGTTCGGGGCAAGCGGCACCGCGGCTGCTCTCCCGCATCCGAGCGCCGCACGAACCGGCGGCTGCTCATGGCACGGGGCTGGCATCCCGGCTTCCGCAGGCGCTGCCGCTGCAGCGAAGGCCGGGAATACCCCCAGGTGGAGACAGCTCGGCGTGCTGGTCGTGCCTGGAAGTTCTCTGCAGAAGCGAGGGCCGGCGCAGCGGCGCCTGGGTCCTTGCAGGGCGATTGTCGCCCCGTGGGGTGACTGTCACCCCACCAGGGCGGCTGCTGCAGTCTCCAATCTGGCCGTGCACACGTGCACAAACATTATTCAATTTCACAGCTATATGGAAACCCGCAGAAATAATTTGCCAGACTCCTACCCCTTGGTTATAACAGCTGTTATATGGGTTTAGATTTTGGGCCTAATACTGCAATTGAACTTTAAGTTAATTATCTTTCTCTCTCTGATAGAACTTGGCTAAGGACGTTATCCCAAAATTAACTCTGTGGATATAAGGGAATGGATCTTGGTCTAACAGGTCCATCATTTCTCATCTTTAATCAAAGCTCAACCTATGATGGCTAGTGTGGCCCTAATAGGGAGCAGCAAAATATCTTCTTTTTTCTCCAAGGGATGCAATTAATAAAGTTTCATTTTTCCAGAGCATCTTTCCCACAAGCAAGGCACTGTGGAAGAAATGCACAGAGCAGCAAACAGGTACCTCCTACCTGTGCAAGATAAGCATACACCTTCCTTTCCTGCCATTACCTGGTTACCACAGATCAGCTCCAAGCACCTCCATGCTGGGACGTGTGTCAAATGACCACAGGCAATAGTGGAGCAAGGATTAAAACAACACCCTGTATGGATAAGGATAACCCAGGCTGTGCATGACGGCCGCCAAGCCGCAGACACCAAGAAGGTCCCACACAAGGACCTGCCTGCTTGCCCTCCAGTCCACGTGGATTATCTATAAAAGCAAAGGCCAGGACAAAACCGTCGCAGTGTGACAGCAGGGTGCCTGTGATTCACCAGCTCCATCATCGGCTCCATCACCAGCAGGTCTTGTACTTAGAGAACAGCAGGTGGGAACCGAATTGCCTCACACCACTCGTGCCGTTCATCCTCCCCGGTCCTAAATGGAGGGAGCCACGTGGGAAAACTAGGCACAGGAGAGCAGCTTTGCTTCACCTCCTCAGAGCATGGTGTGAGCAAGACCTGAGACCAAAGGATGTGAAGAAGTTCCTGTGGAGTAAAGGGTCAGACCCATCTGAGCCTGGCAGCTTGCCATGAGCAACGTAGAGGAGCTGCAGAGCTGCAGCAAGGGCTTGGATTGCAGCCCTGTGCCCCGTGCTCTGGGTGACCCTGCGTGTGCAGGGAGTGGGACTGGATGGCCCCTGGAGGTCCCTTCCAGCCCTGAGCATTCTCTGATTCAACGAAGGGCTCAGGAGCCAGCGCGCCAGCACCCAGCTCCCAAGCACGGGCAGCTGCCACCCGTGATGCGAACGCGCACGACACCCACACGGGCTCACGCGCGAGACTCCAGAACGGGGGCTTCTGCTCAAAGTCACCTTCCCTCCCACAAGGTCTCACTGTGGTGCTCACTCCCTACAACACACAGCAACAAAGCAGGGGAAAAAGTGCTGGTCAGAGCCTCTCCAGCACACACAAGGGAAGCAGGAGAAGGCTCCAGAACTCGGAGGTCACTCCCGCTCGTCCAGCTCACCTTTGATTTTCCCCTTTATGTCCTTGTTTCAGTTTGTCCTCAGCTTTGATTCTCAGGGACTTTAGTCACCAGCCAGCATTTTACTTCTGATTAAAGAGCGTGCCCTGTCTCTTTCCGTGATGCTTATTTCAGACTTCTCTTGTCAAAATGCCTTGGCTTTCCCTTCGGAGTTAAAATGGTTTGATCAAATTTGCAGCTACTCAGCAGTGTAACACAGCTTGGCTAGGCTCAGGATATTGGTAATAAATGACGTAGTGCTACATACTTGTGTCTCATTCTTTGGTTTGTTTTGTCTTTCTGCATATGAATGCTTACTTGTATTGCACTTCCAGTTAGAATTACACAAATTATCTCCTGAAAGGAGCAAAATTTAGAATGTTATACTTTCTCCTCATCCTGACTTGTATGCCTAGCTCTGGTCTTTTTGCTAAATATCCTGAACTCCTTTTTCTACAGTTTATCATGATTCATCCATTAAAATAAGTATGCTTCACTCGGTGGATCCTTGAGTATATTAATTTTGCAATGAATTTTCTAGCACAGCTGTGATATCATCACTAGAGTTGCTGCATTTTATCATCACTAAATTAGGAAGACACAGGAGAAGAGATTTCCCAGCAGAGGAAAAACTCCTTTGGTTTTCTACACTTGCCATAAAGCCAAAGGGAAGCGCTGGAAGCAGGAGGGCAAACACTCCATAGAGACTCCATGTTCTGGTCACTCCTCAGGAACACGTGCAGTCCTCAGCACACGGGTCCGTGTCCATCCGGGGCCGACACTGCCCAAACGCAGAGCGTCTCCCTCCGCAGCCTCGGAAAGCGCACGGGCTCCTGCCGCCCGTTGCCTCCGCACCGCTGAGGTGGCCTCCGCAGCACCATCCAGGCGCACAGGGACACGCCGGATGGGAGGAACGACAGGGCTCGGCGCCCCAGGAACCATAAGCTATGAGACAGGCTGAATGAGTCACAGAAGGGTTGAGGTTTGCAGGGACCTCTAGAGATCACCTAGTCCATCCCCCTGCTCCAGCAGGGACACCCAGAGCACGGGGCACAGGGCGGCATCCGGGCGGTATCCAGACCTCCAGAGAAGG
>JAVCKT010002719.1:0-13114 GCA_032273925.1 Rhynchotus rufescens
GTACATACTTTAAGAAATGCCTTTTAAAGACTGCTGCTTGAAATTCAGGGGCATCAAGCAGGAATCTGAATTTGTTTCTCTGTTTTAAGGATTTTTTTCTTTTTAGTTTTAGCACAGCTTTTGGAAGGCCAGCCGCCTGCTAGATCATACCACACACTGAATTTAAAACCATGCTCTTTAGCAGAACATTCTAAAAAATCTTAACAAATCACTTTGTGGTCCATTATTTGTTACTGGTATGCTATATTTAACAGATATTGATTTTTAGAGTGAAAAAGCAATTGATATAGCACTGAAAAAGCTGAGTGTTTTTTGTGGCTAATGGGACTAATAATTCTAAAGCTATGTGTAATATTTTCCAGTATAAGCAAATGGATGAAGCCTTTGTACACAGATCTGTTCCCCTGTATATCCTTACAAGCAGAGTTTCTAACTTTGGTGTCCTTCTCTCTTTAGATATGTGTGTGTGTATGTGTGTGTGTGTGTGTGTGTGTGTGTATGTGTGTATATATATATATTTATATATAGGGAGAGAGGGGGAGAGAGACTTTTCCTTCTTGTCAAGACTTTAAACTTTCGCAGCACTTCACCTTGTTTTCTTTGTGGTGTTTTTTTTGTTTTGTGGAGAATGTGGCTTCGGCTGCAATTGTCTACAGTTTCTCCATTTCTGTTTTTTCTCTTTATCTTTTGGACCCCGCTCTTTTACAGTGCTAATATTTTCAGGGAGACAGTGTAGATGAATATAAATTGTTATCATAGCTTTGGGTTTCGGTGTAGATCTGATAACTCTTTGAAGATAACCTCTACCAAAAGATTCATGTGGCTCTGAAAGAGTTACAGAGCTTATTTCTGTGTTTATAAGAGCTTCTGTTGTGTATTTAAAAGGAATATGTGCAACAAGAGATGAATTAACATTTAAAGATAATTTCATAATTTTTTAAAGTAAGCTTTCTAATGGATAGATATTTCAATAAATTACACTTGCTAGAGTCAAACTGGTTTCATAGAAGGATACCTTCAATGATGAGACATATAATGTGCACTCACAAATGAAAGTGTGTACAGTTATTGTTCATTTTTTACTTATTCTGAAAGCAAAGTAATCATGTACCATATCTAGCAAGTAATCAAAGACAGCAAGTAGATCAGAGACAACTCGGGGATGAAATTTGTTCAGATAAGTCATTTGTTAAACAATTACAACTAATGAGCATATTCATAAAAATCAGGCTATTCACTGATAACACAGCAAGTGACTAAAAGTCTGTTTGGTGGCAACATTATTTGCTACAAATAGCTGCTGCATCTTCAACTGTAAAGCTTTGATTTTTCTTTTACAGTGAACAAATACAGTTGAGGTATTAGCCTAGAATTTGGGGGGGGGGAGTGTTTGCTTTCTGGTTTTGCTAATGGTTTTTCTACTTGCCTTAGAGCAAAGCACTTTTACTTGGGTTGCTGTTCTTGTTTGCTCTCACCAAGACTGTCCTGCTGTTTCTGACACTCCCTGATGGCCACTCCATGGTGGCAGCTCTGAATTTCAAGGAACCCAATGTGTAAGATGCCCCTTTGCTGGCTCTGCAGGAGGGTGAGCATGATTTCTTCAGTTGCTTGAGCAATTGGCTTGCAAGCTGGCTGCTCTAAGTGACTTGTGTCTTTGTCCAGCCATGTCTGCTCCATACTTTGCTAAGCTTTCCACATCAAGCATGGCTACTCCTGTATTTAACAGCCCTCAAGCATTAATGCAGAACACAGAGCTGTGGATGTCATTTTTGTGGTGAAATGGTAAGAACAGGGTGGTGCAGAGAGGCCAAGTCTGCTGGGACACTCAAAGCCTGGGTGAAAATTCATTTTGAGCTTGGCAGCTGCTCACCAGCACAGCTTTCAGGCTGAGCCTACCCCAACCCTGCACCTAAGCTGCCTTGGTTGGAGAGAGAGACAGGTGCCAGAGTGCGATTCAGCACACAGGCAGCATGGGTGGCCAAGGCCTTGGGCCTCTGCTTTGAGTTCCCCCTCCAAGTTAAAATGGTAGCTTTGGTGTGTGCTTCATATCCTAGCTCCAGCTGGAAGATGTTTCCATGTTAAGGCAATATGTGGATCATATTGCCTTAAATTCACTTTTCAGAACCCTAGTCTTGTTCTAGTTTCAGCTGATGTCTATTAGATGTGAACTGGAGAGTGGATTTAAGCGTAGCAAGCTGAACCACATCCTTTCCACATGCTTTTCTGCTAGCCTGGTTGCTGCTCACACTGAAAACATGCAAGCTTGACTCTTCCTTGCACAGGGTGTTAGTGATTGACCTCAAACCCAACTCCTAGAACTGGTTAATGTGAGGCAGTAGCTGTATACAAGGCTAGCAGAAGAATAGGCCGCTCTGAGTGTGTAGCCTTGGACTGAATTGTGGATTAAGGGAAAATAGTTGAATTCTGACCTTAGGAATGGGAATCTTGCACTTCCTGAGTCAGATTTCTCTGAAGTGAGGAAAATACCACCAATTGGGGTAACTCCCTTTCTCAAGCCTTCAGTTTTGGTTGTGATGCTTGATTGGCAGATGTGCTGAGTGTTGTTATATTGCTAACTCTGTTTTGAGCATCTGCAGAGATAGGTAATCCATGCCAGTCTTCATAAGGAGGATAAAATATTTCATGTATGGCTGAGAAGAGGATGGTAATGCAAATGAGTTCAGAATTGGAAATAACCTCATCCAGGTCAGTAGTGCATAAAGAGCATCATGCACCTCTGCTGTTGGGGTCAGAGAAGGCCAAAAGAATTGACAGTGAGACTCTAAAGTTCATAAGAAGGAAATTTGCAAAGATTGTGTTGTATATGAGGATCTTTAGACCAACAACAAATAGTCTTTGAGTCAAGGATGCTGTGGAGAGAGGATAATTGATAGAGGTCTGTGTGTTTGGCCTCATTACTATGTTATAGCTTAAGAGATTTTTTTTAATGGGAAAAACATCAAAATGCATATAATAAGTGTAAACAGAGTGAGATAAACCATCTTCAGAAGAACAAGGTTTATAATAACCTTACATTTTTTTGATAGACAATCGGTTTTATATTTTATATTTACTGCATTTTTTTTTCAGTCTCTTGTCTTCAGCTAGTAATTTGCTGTGTGACATCAGGCTGAACTGGAGAAGAGGCACTTATATAAGAATTGTAAAATGAGTAAGGAAAAGAGTAGAGAGGATGCTGCAGTTTGTGCAGAAAGAGCATCTCTGTGGTTGTAGAGTGATTACTCCTCGAAGATCAATCTTAAGGCAAAACTCATTTAATATTTTTGTTAATGACCTTGGCACAAAGGTTGGTGTGCTCAATGTGCTGATAACAAGCACTTGTGAGGCACTGGCAACCAGGATGTCATTCCAGGTATATTCAGAATATCACTGACACCTAGAAAAGTGCAAGGAGGATTCGGTGCTGTATGGAAGTAGTATTAGAGATTAATAACCCAAATTTCATGAAGAAATTTGGAACTTGCCAAGTCTAAACAATCAGTGAAGATCATGGAAGTGGGAATATTAGTCAATAGTAGAAATGAGACATCAGTCTGGCAGCCTCTAAAAGAGAAATATAAAAGCTTAAGTTGTAGGCTTCCAGTACAGCAAGGGAAGTGCTAATGCTAAGGTGGAAGAGCCCTTCTGAAATATTGCCTTCTATTCTAGATGTACACATTCAATGAACAGAGGTTCAGAGATGAACAGGTGGGGAAGAGGTTTATTAAAATGAGTTGGGCATTCAAAACCTTATGTATAAGAAGGAGATTAGAGGAACATAGTTTTAGTTCCGCAAAAATCAAAGCTGCTGAAGACACTCTTGTTCTCTATATATAAATAGATCAGAGAATTGAAGAGGGAGTGTGGACAACCGTGGCACAAAGACAAAGGGTTATAAGCAGCGTCTGATTAAGTTTGGGCTGAAAATTAAAGGAATTTATTGAGTAGACTTTCTACAGAGAAGCAACAATATTTAATTTTGGGGTGATTTTAACGTAGTTTTGTTTAGTAAAACTGAAGCAGGCCTGGATCATGGATCCTACCCCCTTATGTTCCTACTGGGAGGAAAATGGAGATAAGGGAACTAGTTTGGAACTGGGCACCAAGTGAAAAATGTGGTATAAGAAAAATTTTGGTTTATTATGTTATAAATAATAATTTTGGAAAGAACCAAATTGTTTTCAGTGTCATAATCATATTAGCTCAGGATGAGACTTTCCCTCAAGATTAAGAAAGCTGGGCATTCTTGTTATGTTTTGGCTTATGAAAACAAAATAACATTATTAGGCTCTTTGCACTAGTCATTGTTTAGATATTCCTAGTTTTATGCTGTGTTTTTGTTTGTGGCTCCTAAAACAAACTTCATAAAAAGGTACCTATAGCTTATGGATTTCATGGGGCAGTAAAGTTCTGTAGATGATACAAAATAAACCAAACCTGGAGAAGAATTGGCTCTCTGCAATCAAGCTTGAGACTGTATTCAGAAAAGAAACCTACTGCAACATAAAATGGCTGAGATTAAAACATAAAGAATAAATAATTGTAGGAATAAAAACATGCTAGAAGAATTCTGAATGTTCGTTTTTTACTACATTTTTATTCACTGCTTGTGGGTGGGAGGGGAAGCATTTGAGATCTGTAAGAAGGTTTACTTTTTTCACAGGCCTGGCAGTATTGCCAAGTTGGTAAATCTTCCTGAATTCCAATATCACTATAAATAGCCACAAGGGAATTAATGAATATCTCCAGTAAAATGATGACAGTTTATTGTATCTTCCTTATTCCTAGTATTTTCTGTCTTGTAAAGAAGCACAGAGGTTTCATCCAGGTAAAAACTGGCAGGTCACTTGATGGGCATTTGTCTCTTATCCATCATGACTATTTGTGATTGTAATGGGCAAAAAATTAAACCTAAAATTAACCTTTTGGAGATCTAAAGGAAACTGTAACAGCTGTGCTCAGGCAAACCAGGTTCTGAGATGAAGAATCAACTGCATGTATTAATTTTCCTTTGAAGTTATTTAAGCCCTTTTATAATCTGACTAGGGCTTGACATCTGCATAGATGGTGGGGTATTTTAAAGAAATTTTTTAGTTCTACTTCTAGCCTTGCACTGTTGCCTACCATTTTAGTAATCCCCACATGCTTATGCAAGGCAGTTTTAATTTTTTGCAAGTGATTACCTGAAGCAGAATGAGACTATCCAGTTCCCCTAAGTATCCATCTTATCTTCCTGTGATTAGAAAAAAAAGTTAGGTATCCTTGCTTTACCAGAAATGGGCTGTATCTGTTGTTCTTTCTCAGCAAACTTCTTTTTGGAGAGACACTATTTGGATACGACTTGGTGCAGAGGGTGCCCTGTACTTTTATTCCTCTCCTGCAGTCTTGCAAGCGTGCTTTGTCTGCCTGTGAATAAAGGAAAACAAAACTCAGAAGATCAAAGGCATTGCTGGTTTTATGCACAGCAAATGGAGATGTGCAATGGACAGCTGTTGTGAGGCTTACCATAAAAAGGAATAGTCATATGTGTGGTATTAAAGGATAAGCAGAATGCCATAAGGTGCCCAGGACGGTGCTTACTATTAGAGATTGCCTCAGCATTTTACCCTACATGAAGTATCGGTGAATACAAATAGTAACCTAAGAGCAGGGAGCCTGAAACACAATGCTGAAGATATGTGAATGAGTGTGTTAGGCCAGGCTTAAATGAAGGGAGAAGAATGGGGAAGAAGATTAGGAAACAGCGACAACAGTTTATTGTCTGCTGGGATTTATCTTTCAAGCTTCCATTCGAGGCTAAGGGTGGGTCTGCACTGGCAGGGAAGGTGGGATTGCACAGCAAGGAAACACACAGCTGAGCTCAGCTCCCAGGGGAGGGTGGTAATGCTGTGCTGGCAGGGGGTGCTCCATGGGTTGAGAAGCTAAATCTAAGCTCTTGGGAAATTTAGGTTTCCCGCTTGCTTCCTGGCTTATGTCTTCATCAGTATGACCTGTGTTAGCTAGCAAGGGTGGGTGAGATTGCTGTCATGCGGAAGGAAAACCATCCTGTGAAGCTGAATGCTACCTGCAGTAAGCTGCTTGCAGTTTGGGTAGTGGTTTAGGATCAAGGTGTTGGAGGTTCTGTCACACACATCCCTGAGAGGCAATATCAGTGTCTCAAACTACCTGTTCTTGACATCAGGATATGCTCTTTTTTCCCCGCTCTGTGGCTGGATGATTATAAAAGTACTCCCAAGGCATCGAGCTCATGGGATTTAGCACAAGTGGTTACAGCTGGTGCCCTGAAAGGCACTGAAAGCTGCATGGGACAGGTGGGCATCAGGGGAATTGCCTCCCTATCCATGGCCTTGGCGCTCAGTGATTCGCTGCTGCTGTGTCTGTTACTCTTCCTGTTCCTCGAGTGTGGTAAAATGCAGGAGAAAAGAGCCTCATGCCAGGGTAGTCCCCAAATATGGCCTGGGACACTGGGTCATGGTTCTCTGGCTTGTGTTCTCTTTCTTGCAACCTGTTAGAAAAATAACAACAAATGACAGGGTTCAGAAACCCTATGCATATAGCAACTCATGGATATAAAGATTTATTTCCTCATAAGGCTGTTATCGGTAGGAGCTTCGATTCTGACGGTATTTCTTGGTTCAAAAATACATGATACTCAGCTCAGCACATGCCAGTATCTGCTTAGTGTTTAGGCAAATCCATTGGAAAAATTGAAGTATTGACTTCAGGAGAGAAAATGTTGTAAGACAATAGCAACAATCATGTCTTCTGTTATCATTCCTACTACATAATTTTTCAACATAGAAGGCTTTAACAAAACCCTCTGAGAAATGAATTGCTGCTGTTCCTGCATAGATAGGCTTTGGGAACCTTAAACTGTCCCTGTCCCACTATGACAGGAGTGGTGTACAAAGAGTATGGGATGGACTAGCTGTTTGTGCTATGGGAATATCCTCTTTACTATTCCTTGCTTGATAACTGTATGTGATGTGGAAACATGATTAACCATTATGGAGTTGCACTGATTTCTGTTGAAATTAATCTGCTTTTCCAAGAAAACAGCAAATGTGGCCCCAGATTTGGGCTCAAAATAAAAATTAAGTGGAACATTTGAGAGTGCTGCTATACAACATACATTGCTGCTTATTTTTAAATGCTTTTCTTGTTGTTTTTGAATTATATCTGGTTTTGTTAATTAACTAGAAGCAATCTATTAATATTAGCTGAAGGAAAAATGTGCAGCCTCAAACTACAAAATGCTACGGCCTGATTTATTTTGGAGATTAGATTATGAATTTGTGAGGCTGCTAGGATTAATGATGGGAATTTAAATTTATTGTGGAAAAGTGAGCATCACATGCATCTTGCTGTTTAGTGCGATGTGTTCAGATAAAACCTCTCAGAGCTTTCAATAGCTGAGTTTCTCCGAGCCCTTTATTCGTGTGAGCAAACTGGTTAGCACATGCCAGTAACCATAAAAAGCGGGAAACAAGGAGATGAATCTACCTATGGAGAGCAAGCTTTACCAATTGGTAAAATTCACCTGTAAGCTACAGAGACATCTGCATGCACCCTGCAGCCTACATGAGACCAGCTGGGACACGTTCTCACCATGGCTGTGAGTTAAGCAGGGTCACTAATGGCTAACACTGTGAGCATCCCAACTGTAGCAGTTGGGATCCCTCTCCTTGCGAGTCCAACACGTGTTGCCAAGCTGGAATGCAGGTGGATGTGGTAGCATGGCAAGTTAGGGACAGTGAAGGAGGAACTTGCCATTTCCTCCCTCCATATGCAGGCCTGAAAATGGATAGAGTGGCAAGGGGAGGATGCTCACATGATATGTATATCTTACAAAAACCAACGTTTGCAAGGGCTGCATCCCAAAGATTACCTCATGATGTTTGATGTGAGCCTTTAAAATAGGTAGCTTGCTTTATGCCCAGCTGTAAATAGCTGCAAGAGATCTTAATACAGGAGTCTCTAAAGAGAGCATATCGTTTCATGTAATTGGTAAACTTTGGCTACTTCTGTGCTTATCAGTTGAATTTAGAACAAGCAACTTAGTAACTTGAGGAACTGAAAATATAAAAATGAAGTATTGCAACTTGGTGAATTCATATCAGTACTCCAACTGTGTTTCTTGTGGCACTTGAGTGCTCTTAAGAAAATTATAAGAAAATTATTGTCTAGGATTTTAGGCATCTTCTGAAGACCTCCATACTCTAAGAAATTCATGATTCTCTAAGATAAAGTCTGTAGGAATGACAAGAAATACAGAATCCATGACAAGGCAAAGAGTATTGGTGTAGTTGCAGGACCACAAAGTACTTTCTAATTCCAGCTTTCCATTGTAAAGAGTAGTTTTCAGTGTTAACACAAGTTGCCATATTCTGTTCATTTTGATATATGCTGCCACATCTGTAGAAGAATATTATGGTGAGTGGGTTATTCTACAGGGTCCAAGCATAGCCTAAATGCTTCCAGTTGTCCCTTCTAAGAAGGTGGTAATTCATGCCCTGTGAAATCAAGGGGAGTGACCTCATTTGTTTCCTCCTATCATAAATTTTGCCATGATTTTATTTTAGGTCATGCTTCTTTCTTTGTCATCTTTTTTTTCAGGTTCATATTTCAAAATATGAAGCTAAAAAAAGAAAATCTAAAGATTTTCTTCTCTAGAACTTGTAGCAAGGCTTGTATGTCCCATTAAACTTAAGCTGATTGGCAACACAACTTAATACTCTTATTTAGAGCTTCATATACTGACTACTACACTGATGAACAAAATAAAAGTTTAAATCTGAACATGCATGCTCAGTATAGCTGAAAGAGTCAACACTTTGGCAATGCACCTTCAAAGTAAACTGTAGCAAAAGAAGAAGTTTGAGGATAAATATCAGAGCAGGTCTGAGCTTTGCTTCCCATTAAAGTCATCTGTCTAATGACTGTGTCTCCGAATCAGATATTTTAATCCTCTTAGAAGATTTAGAAGTGATCTACTTTGAGAATTACTCTGCCATTTCTATATTTAACTAATGGCAAAACTTCAGCAGGAAATTCATGCTGCTCACAAAATTCTGGAGTCCGATCATGTAGTCTCTTCAGAGAAATTTCCTCATTTTAGTGGAAACTTGAGGAAATAAGGCTTATAAAGTTTAGGTTAAGACTCTTCAAGATGAGTTTTTTTTTCCCTCTACCTTGCTTTGAAAAATCTAAGTGCTTCAATTTATAGGTAAGATGATTCTGTAACTATAATATGATGCTGTCTGGTTTCTTATTCAAGTATTTCTGTATTGGACAGATCAGGCGCTTGCTTTCATAAGCTTTTAAAGTCTCTCTGCAGTCTCAGGACATTGGTATTAGCATGCATGTCAGAAACAGTGACAAATATAGACTAATTAATAGCCCAGACAAATTCCGTGGTCAAGTCAGTTTGTTCCCAAGCCAAGTCATGATAATTAAACTCAGAAATACATCCTTGCTCAGACTGCTGGACTTGGCTTGAATACACGCACACCCTTAGCCATGCCCACATTGCTTGTGAATGTTATTCATATGTGCAGTTATTTGCCAGAAAAATACATGGCAGGAATGAAAGATTCATTGGCAACTAACCAAACATTTCCTTCAGTCATCAGTGTAACACAGCAACAATTTTGCTAGCAGCTTTTGCTTGCTTATACTGTTGCTATACAGACTTTACTACTACTTAAAATAGTGATATGTATCCCAGGCTTCTGAGTTACTACCCGTGACAGCCATCCTTTGCTTTTTACACCCTTGATACACTAATGTCAGACTGTTATTTTTAAACATTTGGGACGTACCCTACTCTACAATGTGCTATTAGCAATTCTTGGCAAGGCCTTATCTCTTTTGCTGCTGCTGCTCTTGCTGCTCATCACAGTACTGGCATCACAGTACTGGCATCTAAGATATAATCAGGGTGGGGGGAAAAAAGAGAGTTCTGCTTTAAAAAGGGAACTGGAGTTACTGATATTTGTATGCATGGTCATTAGCAGTGATTAGAAATAGCAGACATCATTCCCAGATAAAGATGATATAAAAGGGGACCTTAGGTCCCCTAAGCTTAAAAGACAATAATTTTCAAGTCTCTGAGAAAATGCTAGGTTGACAGTAGAAACAACCTTGCATGTGAGAAAAAGATGTAATTAAGTTCCTTAATGAAGTTTGAAATTGTTGCAGAGATTTTGTTTTTAAAGATCAAAATGAGATACATGAACATACAATTACAGGCACTTTGTATTTGATTTACCTACATAATTTTCTACCTATGATTCAAGGCCAGATTTGGTTGGCCTCGCTTATAATGTGGTGGCTCTGTGGATGAAGCCATTACATACACAGAATCCCAGAATGGTTGAGGTTGGAGGGGACCTGTTGAGATCATCTAGTCCAACCCCCTGCTCCAGCAGGGTCATGTAGAGCATGTGGCACAGGGTGGCATGCAGGAACGCTATGTACAACTTCCTTAACCTGTTGAGGCCCCTCTTTTATGGGGTTTGTGAACTATAGCCCATCAGAGGAATGGCCTGGCAGTACCTAAAGGTGCTGTCATAGCAGAGAGCCAACAGCAGGGCTTGCAGGACAGCCCTGGGCGTGCAGGGATATGTATCTGGAGGGTTGTAAAGCAAACAGATCTTGGCTGAGCTGCTTGGCTTGTATGATTTCCCTCTGAGAAGCCTGTGATGGTGAGTACCAGCTTCCTGAAGATAGCAGAATATCTGTTTCTTCATCTGTCATGTCATGGCAGGGACCGAGGAGCCCAAGGGTGCTGTGCATGCTCCAAGTCATGTCCCACAGTCATGTGGCCACCCACTTCTGCTCCTCTCCCTCCCATGCATCTCTCATCCTGCCCGTGGTGGTATCTGGCCTGAGTCTCAGCCTTTGTCACAAGCAGCGTGCTCAGTTTGGTTTCCAGAAGTGGCATCCTCAAATGCACTGAGTCGCTGATGAACCTGTGGGTGAAGATGACAGTGATGACAGTGCTCCTGGAAACATTGCTAACATCCCACTCGGTGAACTAAGTTCCCTGCTTTGTTTGGCATGCAGTAAGGAGGGATACACTGAACCTCAGGGGAAGCATCCAACAGAAAGGTACGTTCTTCCTATGTCACTGAGATGTTTCCAAGTTTTGAGCCATGTGTCCTGTGTGTGTTCTGCAGCCCTAGAGAGCAGAATGACTCTCTAGCTTGTGCAAGAAGAGGTTAGTGTTCCTGCTCAAAGAGCTCCTTCTAGCTTGCACTGACCTGTGTTCCTTTTAGGGTCTGTGAGGGGAGTTCATTGGGTAAAAAGCTCAAAACCCCCTTCCTTTTCTTGACTGGCCTTCCCCTGGCAGGAGGTGAACTGAGAAGACAGACTTATTCTCCCACTCTTACTCTAAGTCCCACTCTTACTCTTGTGACCTTCTGCAGGCATCTGATACTGACATCTCCCAGAAACCCCAAGAGCCTCATCAATGATAGCAGTTCCCATTGCTTTGAATCGCTTTGAACTGTGGTAGTGGTTGGTCTTCTTCCTGAACTAATGCTAAGGGGGGCCAGCCCTATGTGGTGGCTCCTTTTCCAGCAGCAGTAGTTTCCTTTTTTCCTCCTCCTTGCATTTCTGGTGATGCTTGAGCGCTGTGTTTGAAGATGGCTCTTTCTAGTGCAGCAGTCCCAGGAGCAGCAGTTCCAGTGCTGTGACTTAAGGTATTCTTGCTGGCACGAGCATGGAGCTGCTCAGCTCCCTATGGACAAAATGGTTACAGTTTGCAAATCGCTGTTGTAGATTTTACTATGGATTTAATGCCATTTGCAAACATGAGACTTGTAAATGAATTGCTGAAGCAAATCCTCCAGAGACTGAAGAAATCTGGGCAGAAACTGCACACAAAAACCCACATATGTTTTAGTCTTTACAGTTTTTATTGTCTGATATGGTATTCCTCAAATTGGTAAACTTAAAATTGTTTCTCTTTTTCACATGGACAAGCAAGCTTACGGGCTCTTCTTGACATGGAACTTCCCAGTAAGTTGCACGTCAATGACTTAAACTAAGCCTGAATTAAATGTGAATCTTAATGTCAGGTAACTTTTCAGACATTAATTCATTCTAATGAAATAATTGAGCTGAGCACCAAACATGTATTACTGAGGTTTAGTCATGTATGGCTTTAACATACTGGTAACCTCAGCATCTATCAGTGTCTCAGTAGCAGATGCTTGGATAAACTTCCAATACCTGTACGTGTTCTGCTGTTGAGACACTGCACAAAATTCTCAGGACCAGGTCTCCCTTCTCACACTTGGTCATATACTGCCTTCATATTATGTGCTGATGGAGGAAATACATAGAAGAATTAATGTAAGCAGACATAGGGCAGCAAAAACTGTGGATCCTGAAGTAGCTGTCAATGCTTGATGTGCCATGTACATCTCAGAAATGTAGGTTACTCCACACTCGGTACTCTCAGATGTCCTCTAGCATGTCCAGGCAAATGCTGCCTGACAGAATTCCCACTCAGCAAAGCAAAATGGGTAAAGGAAACTGCATTTAGCCTCCCTTTAGCAAATATGACATGGGTATAAAATCTTTCTGAGCTTGTGCTTTACCCGCAGGGCTTAATTACATCTGATGAAGGTTAATAACTAGCAATAGGTAAATCTCAGCGTTTACAACATTCCAGTTTTATCTGAATGAGCACCTTGCACTTCAGAGGGCAATTCTTCTAGTCTCCTAAATGGTGATTAATTCTGTGACCTATTCACAGGGCACATGGCCTGATGACCTCTCTGCTCGGCTTTGAAAGTGCTGTCTCTCAGGATGCATCGTGAGACGCATAGCTGCAATCTGCTGCTTTTTAGGTCTCAGGGGAAGGATTTATCAGCAATGCTGAGCTTGGTGAATGAGCTTTCTCACATGCTGACCGGGTTTAAACCATCATTCTTTGGGTAGCACTGACTAGTGTGTCGTTCTACACCAGAATAAGAGAGTGGACTGTCCTTTTTTCTTGAAAAGAGCTTTGCCTTCAAGCATTTTCATGAGAGATTTCTTTTCTAATCAACTGGGCTTTAGTAACTTGATTAAATGCATTGTTTCCCTTGCATATTTAATGAAG
>JAVCKT010002719.1:13124-34860 GCA_032273925.1 Rhynchotus rufescens
TCCCGGACACTTAGTACTTTCATCCATAAAGCACTTCACTAACATAAGCTAATCCTCATAATGTTCTTATAAAGTCCTGCAGCATTAGAGCTAGGTAAATAACTCACTATCAACAATTTCAGGAAGGCTTTGGGGATGGAAACGATGGCAGATCTGCTTTGGCACTGCAGTGATTGCAGTGTGCGTGGAAATGTGGGGCTCGGGTGCCTTTTCACTAGGACACATGGCACTATTTGGGGCCTTGGCTCCATGTGGAAATCTTCTCCAGCTGAAGAGGACAGTGCCAGCAGCTCCTGTGCAAAACCCTTGGCCAATCTGCAGGATGCCTCCCGGGGGTGCTGTTTAGCCTGCTAGTTTTGTGCTGCGTGAGGGGGTTAAAGCAGCTTGTGGAAAGGTGTGCGGAGTGTCAGAGGTGGCACGAGGGAGAGGGGGAGACCCATGCACTCAGGAGAGAGGTTGAGGAGGAGCACGGGGACGGAATGGGGAACCAGGGCCTTTCTGGCCGTGCCTCCCCATCCTGGCCCAGGCAGAGCAGCGGACAGCACCTTTGTGCTGCCTCTTCTGTGCCACGTGAGGGCAGGGAAACAAGGAGGAACATTCTCATATTCAATGAACGTGTCTCTTGCCTCTATTGTTAGAAGTGTGGAAATGCCTGTTGTGCTTTCTTCTAACTTAAGGAAACGTTCTCAGCTGTTGCTTTCCTGCAGTCAGCTCAAGTTTTGGCATTGTAGCATTGCTGATTGCCCTCAGACAGAACATTTCCTAATGCGAGGCAAATGGGACAGTCCAAAATTTAGAGAAAAATGTTGAACTGGATAATTTCCTAGTGACTCTTTATTATGTTATGAGCATAATTCAAAATGAGGCCATGCAAAGCAACTATCTCTAATTGTCCCTTTAGGTTTCTAAATGAAATTGTATTTACTTTCCTAGCTTATCAGTATAAATGTATGCAGAAAGTCCTACAGCCATTGCTTGATAGAGAAAAATACCCAGTTAATTGTATATTACTGTAAATGTGCTGCTCTGGGTCGATTGCCTTGTTTTAGAAAGCACTTGTATAAGAAATATTTGTTGAACAAAAACAATAGGATCCAGGCGAACTAAAACTCAAAAGAAGTAGTAAATCTGAAGGAAATAGTGCTGCAAATAAAGCCTAGAAAGATAAGAGAGGAGCTTGTGTCTCCTGGAAAAAAAAAATGGTGAATCTTGTTAGCCAGCTGACTCAGATGAGATTATTAGAAGTTATATGATTTGATTCATTAAGTTGCTTAAACATGTGCATGAGTGTATGAGTAATCCCGCTGAGAATACTTATATATTTAAGTTAAACATGTGTTTAAAACACTTGCTGAATCAGGGCCTTCCAAAAAACGTGGAGCATAAATACTTGCATCTCTTCTTGGTGTGATGGTAGAACATGTTCTGTGCCAGACACAATTCTTAGAGTTGTTGCATCTGGTCATATTTATATGTTCTGTTGTTGTTTTTCTTTTTCTTTTTTTTTCTTTTTTTTTTTTTTTGTCTGTATAAGCAACATCTGCAAGTTTTGCTCCTTTTAGCTGGGAGTTAATCCAGTGCTCTATTTTAGGAATTGCTTGGCTGCCAAAACACCCCTAGCAAACTACCTCCATTCATAACAGGAGAGTTGATGCTCTGTTCTTTTAAACTTTTTCTTAATTATAAACAGCTTAAAACTCTTTGAATGGTACTATTAAGTCACTGAATCCCACTCTTTTTTAGCTAATTACTAACATTATTTCTATTTTGGGGATGATATTTTCATCTTTGGAATTCAATCAGATTTTCTCCTACAGAATCAAGTTTCATCATTATTCTACGCTAAAGGCTGAGTTTTCGAGCATGCCAATACAGCTGGAATGACATTGGCCTTCCTGCTTCAAGGACACAAAGGATTATCCTAAAACATAAGTGGGAAAGATCTGCATTAGGGCTATTGAAGATTTTCTCTTTTCCTGCCCAACATGATGGGTGCTTGCCTTGCGGCTAGGACTCTGACCAACTCGGTGTTTCTGAGCAGCCCTTTGGTCGGTAAGAACCGAATATCTGACCAGTCTTCACTGCCACACTTATTTACAGAGCCGCTGAAGAGGAATACAATAATGTGGGGCAGTAATTGGCAGTAATTAATTCAGGAATAACTGCTGACCTACTAGATATCACCAGGGCAACTTCAGCACAATCCCAGCGCTTCAGTTGATGGAGTGGAGTTCTGTTGAAGGAGTCGTAGTCTCTCTTTGAGCTTTCATTTCCTCTAGAGTTTTTTCCTCCAACTATGTGAAACACAAAGCACATACAACAGCATTTTGGAAGCCAAAATATACTGTATTCACTATAGAGTAAGTGGAATTTTAATGGCTGGTAGAGTACGAGTGATGTAAGCAAGTAGCTCCTTGGATGGAGGAAACAGAGCCTGGCTTTCAACATTTTACTATCTTAGTTTCTTTTTCTCCTTCTGCTCCTCGAGTCTTTCATTGCCTGAGAATGAGTGACCTTATTAGTCTCTTCCTCACTGGAGAACTGCCTGTCCTTTGGCTTGCTGCTTGTTTTCATGAAACCTGCAGAATCTTTGGGAAATTTGATTGAAATTCAGTGATTCAGAATGCAGAATATCAGCTTGTACGTACATGTACAGTATCAAGGATCACATAAATGCGGTTTCAGTGGGAAATCAAGCTAAAATCCTGCCACACAGAGAGATGTTTCTGAGACTTTATTCTTTGAAATAAGACAGTGAAGGTATAACAAAGGAAAAAATGTCTTCTCCTTAAATGGAAAACACACAAAATGTCAACAGAGACCAAAATACAGTCTTTTCATTCATTAACTGAATACTGTGGGTATGGAAGTCAGGTGGTGACAATAGACATGCCACCTCACAGTGCTCTCAAGAGTGTTCCTACCATGTAGTAATATAAAGTAATATAAAATAATGTAAATTCTAATATAATAGTTTAAAATAATTATAAAATAGTTTGGATCACCCATTTTTGTGGTGGGTAGTAGGATGGAGTATGAGTGCTGGAATTATCTGTGCCTCTGCCCAAGGCCATGGTCTTCCATACCCACAAAAGACCTGGGCTCAATCTCATCCTCATTTTCTGACAGTCTTATTTAGTTTAATAATGAATTTGGGACAGGGCTTGAATGAAAGATACTATATAATATCCTGCGAAGTTCTGAGTGACTCCAGTGAGGGTTTGATGATGTCTTTGATGAAAGATCCCAGCCTATGTAAAAATCTTTCTTGATTAGTGAAGTCAGCTGCTGTTGGAATGATTGGGGTGGTTTTATTTCTTCTTTTAAATTCAAATTGCCTCCAAATAAGTTTTCAAGGCACTTCCTACAGATTAAAGGATGGGAGGAATGTGACTCAGAATATTTCAGTAGAAGATTTTCCTCAGAAATCTAATCATTTGGGATTCTGGCTCTGTTGAATGTGTTAGCTGAACAGGCAGAGAACTTTAGGCTGCAATATATGTGACACAAAATGTTTCTAAACACAGTCAACATTCCCCAGAAACCAGTGCTCACTGAGGGCCTGCTGTGCCTGTTGTCAAGTAGCACTTGGGATCTTGGAAGTAAGATCTGCTCTTCCTGGTCCCTCACCTGATGTTCTGTGTTCCTCTTGTACAAGCCAGAAGGAGTTTTGCCACAGTTGCCCATGGAGAAGGTGAGACTCAGCAGTGCTTAGAACACCTCCTAGTCTGCCTGCTGTGGTTGACAGCCAGTAGCAACCTTGGTCCCCCATGTCCAGAGCCTCGACAGAGTGGCCAGAGCTTTTCCAGATGTGACACCTGATCGTAGAATCCTGGAATTGTTATGGTTGGAAAAGGCCTTCAAGATCATGAAGCCCAACTGTAAACCTGTCACTGTCCTGCGTGCTAAACCCTGTCCCTGAGTGCCTCATCTACATGTTTCTTGAACGCTGCCGGGGATGGGAACCCACCACTGCCCTCAGCAAGATCCCAATGTCTTATCCCGTATCTGAAAACAAGGAAGATTCTTGGCAGGCATCAGGAAGGTGTGATGGCAGAGAAGCTGGGAAGAGAGGCAGAAGAGAAGAGAGAGGGGCAGCTTGGTGTCTTCAAGAGAAGACCGGCAATGCAAGATCAGGGAGCTCTGCAAGACCTTAGAAGGGATCAGCAGACATCTTGCTTCTTGAGGGACCTGCATATCCTAAAGCATCACAAATCTCAGACTTATCGAATTTACATTTTTTGGAAAGTCAGAGGCACCCTTTTCACTAATCTGGTGTGAAACTGAAAGATTTGAGGAGAAGAGAGGGCTACATTTAAAAAAAGTAATAAACACATCTGTAGGCTTGGGCTGCCTTGTATAGTAGAAATATTGAGTACATTTTTGAATGTTCAAAAAGAGGGAACATTTTTTCTGTCATAAAATGCTCTTGCATCAGTTTAAGTGCATTTTATGAACTGACTTGAGGGCTCTATGTAAATCTGCTCAGGATTCTGAGAAAGGAGAGGGTTATTAATCTGGAAAAAGTGTCTTTGCTTAGAGCCAACTTCGGAATCTATTTAAAACAGGAATTTCTAACAAGTGAAGTGTATTCCCTGAGTTACCCTTAGATTAGCTTCCTTTCATGGATACTGGGCAGGCTCAGTAGAATTTCACTCCTGGTAAAAAGTTTTTACATCCCTGAGCAGATATTAAACATGATCAGCATAACATCAGTACATTTGATGAGATTCAGCCCACATAGTTCGTTCCTCCAAAGCCAACAGAGGTTTTGTCATCCCTTGTACTCCAAACTATTAAAAGAGAAAGACTGAATAAGCTCCCACAACTGATACAAATAAAGCCAAATAGTAGATGATTTTAAAAATAAAACTAAGAAGAAAGGGCAGGACATTACTATTCAATTAAAATAAAATGTTTTCTCTAAGAGAAGTGGAAGGGATGAGTATTCTTCTCAAATTTTTCCTGGCTGTTGAACATCCTGTCTTTAAATATTTGCATCCTGCCAGCCTGATCAGAGCTCATGTATGGATGCAGCCCAGTCAGTCACCCACATTAGACTGCAAAAGTTCCCGTTTTCAGGGGGTGCTGCCTGTGTCAGGTTAGAATTTTCCAATGTAGAAATTCATTCAAGACAGGAAAATTTGGGGACCTGTAGCTGTTTCCTTTATTGCCTGCTATTTTAACCCACTTGTTTCCCACTCTGGATAGTGCTGGTTGTGTAATTGTGCTTTTTCCCCTGCATGTTCTCCCCAAATTGTAGAGAAACTTGAGCGAATGCAATAGGTGGAATGAAGAGGATCAAGGGCCTCCAAAGGCCATGGCTTACAAATTCTTGCTTAAGATCAAATATTTGTGGGCAGTAATACTACTTTTGTTTAGGTATTATGTTGTGCTGTTATTATGCTCATTTTAGGGTAGTGGTGCCTATAGCAGTGTTAGCATTTCCCTTTCTACGTAGATATATAAGCAGGTTATTATAAAACTGTTGTAGACTTGCATAGGAAATGAGAATAATATTTTTCCACTCAGTCGTTCACAGTTTTAGGATGTGCCTTTATAGAGGCTAGGTCAAGGGTAGCCCCTTGGAGAGAGAAGCAGATGGTTCCTGTCTCTCCAGCAGCTGGGCATACGTGGGTGGAAAAACGTTGCACAAAAGCAGCGTGGCAGGTGGAAGAGCAACAGCACGGAGCTGGAGCCTGCAGGTCAGGGTGAGGAGCCTCACGGGAGCAGCGGCACTGACACCTCGGGGACCCCAGCAGATCCAGCAAGTTTGCCACAAATCAAGAAATTCACTGAGCTGACTGAAACCAAACCTGTACCAGAATGTGAGACGTTTGGTAACCTTTTTAATTTCTATTATGCTTAAGCTGGTCGCTTTGAGCTTTTTCTGTTTTTTTTGTTTGTTTGTTTGTTTGTTTTTTTGGTTAAGTTAATGTTCTAGTAAAACTTGGCTTTCGGAATTTCAAAGTCGCTCAGTCTTCTTTGGGGAGCTCATTATAAGAAAAGGTCTAGTCAGATCCATTGCAGAGCCTGGGCTCACTTGGGCACCTGTCACAGGTAGGTCATTGGAAAAAGTTAAATATATTCCCTTACTTATATGCTTCCAACAGCTGATCTTAATGGCTTACTTCAGTGCAATAAAAGTCAGATTTTGGTCCAAATCAGGCTATTTACCATTTTCATAATTATACTGTATTACAAAGTGTCTGTAAAAAACACAAACAAAGCTCTACTCCAAAAAAAAAAAAAAAAAAAAAAAAAAGAGAGAGAGAGTAAAAGAAACAGTAACTACAGCAGTATTATTTTTGGACTATCGAATACCTTTGGAATTTGGAAATTTCTGCAACTGGGACCTCAGGAAGAGCCTTAGGTCGATAACTTAGGTTCCTGTCCAGATCATTAGCTCTTTGGGATTGGCGGGAGCAAACCATTCACCATCGTCCTCCCCAGGGAGACCCGATGGAGTGAGATGGTGCCCAGATGTTGCTCCTTAGGCCTTCAGGCTGCTGTTTGGCCCTGGGTTTGGCACTTGCTCCCTGTCCCAGACCCTGCTGTGCAGAGTTAATCAGCTGCTGTGGGAGCACTGGCCACCCCTTTGCCTGCTCTTCTGGCTCCACCAGCTCCTAATACAGGTGGTTTGGTGGCCATCTCCATCCGTTGGCTTGTCACGCAGGCCGGTACCTCCTCAAGCTTGCCACAATCTCAGCATTGAATTCCAAGATGCATACGTTGCAGATTAGCAGGTGAAAGCCAAATAGTAAATAATAGTAATAATACAGAGCTGATGTCTTTGTGCTTTGCTCTACACCAGAGTGGAACTTCTGCATCAGGGCCCTCATTACGATATTTGTGAATCATACAGAATGAGGACCCGTGCCTTGTGTGAAAACTGTCTTCTCACATCAAAAAAGAAGTGGCAAGCCCTGAAATAATTAAATTGGAGCTGGGTGCTGAGGCTCTCGGCAAACTATATGAAAGGTGATCCACAGAGATTTCGTAAACATCTGGTAAAGAAAGAAAGGCAATGATAAAGAAGTGGGAAATGATAACAGCAATGATAATATCCAGGTGGCTCATATAAAAATGATATGTAGTCTGCTTTTATGTGAAGCATCCCTTAACTAGAGGAAAAATAAGCTAAGCTAAGGCTTGTGAGGTATAAAAGCAGCAAATGTGCCATGACTGGAAACATAACCAAACTACACAAATAAGCTCACCTGCAGAATAAAACACAGTTACTGGAATTTAATGTGTTGTGTGCGCTGAGCTTGATGCTGGTTTTGATAAATGGAGGAAAGAGTAGCTTTCTGGCTGAAAGATGCTTTGAACCCAGAGGGATGGGTTAAAAATGGAAGTTGAGAAGTGCTTCTTTTTTAGTTCTTTTTTCCTGGCCTCTTAGTGTCCCTCTCCTTTTAGAAAGGAACAGAAGAACTCTGTGATTTGTGGGGTCCAGCAGGTACGCAGGCAAAATGGCCTTTCTCATCTGCAATGTGGCAATTACTTTGCGTGTCAGAGTAACATTTTAAGGAGGCACAAATATTTGAAAGGGTAAATAATGATAAGGAGGCGTGAGTATTATTGCTTGACAAGCCAGATTGCTTCCAAAAAGACTTGCCCTTGTGCAAACGGGTAAATTTTTGCACTTAATGTCTAGAGAAGGTAAAAGGCCAGCAGACAGGCCTGGGGTTTGAAAAGTGGAAAATGTGGAAAGAATTTAGTTGTCAGAGTGGATTCTATTCAAGAAAAAGCCCCAGAAAAATTCTTTGGCCAAAAAAGCTAATTTTATCCTTGTTTGAGCAGGCAGGGAACTATATGCGGAGTCAGTGCTCTTTCCATATAATGGGAATAATAATTGAGATGTAGTGCTCCAACATTAGCAGATCTAAAGCAATCTAATGTCAGCTAGCAACTCTTTGGCTTTGTGTAGATGAGTAATTTCAAAGTGATCTTTTTCTCCTGTTTATCATAATTTTCTGTACATTTTTCTTTGTTTCCAAGCTTTTCAAAATCATCATTTTTTTTTCTTTATTTGGGTACCTGATGAAACCATGACTATTCTTTTCAAACCAAAGGTTTACCACCTTCTTGTCATCCTATTTTTCTAGAAAATAAACTTTAATTGGGTTTTAGTATACCAAAAGTATCAAACTCCCAGAATTTTCAAAACATTTCCAACCTTTCTGATTTCAAGACTATGCCTTACCTTTGTATCTAATTCACATCCGCCCACTCTGGGGATAATTTCTGCAATGTATCATCATTGTGTCTTCCTGGATGCCTACGTTTCATCTCCAGGCCTTTCCCTTGAACCCCAGGTATCTCACTCGCTTGTCCTGTCCTTGAGTGCTGAGGCTTCCTGGTGGCTTCCCAGTCAGTGGCTTTTTCTTCAGCAATTCCTACAAATATAGATATATATTTTCTTTAAGCATGTGCACTTTGTTTCTTTTTCGGTCAGCAAGGGTGTACTGTAGCATGTCAGACTGGCTGGACCAAAGTCTGGTGTAAGCGCTTCAAAAATTGGTTCCCTTTTTGATTTCATGTATGATGCCAATTATCAAACAGGAACTTTCAAACAAGTCCTTGGGAGTGCAGTATTTTCTGTATCTGTTCTTCTAGGCTGCAGAGCAAAACACACGTCCCGGATGATGCCAATATAATTTGATTGGCCCTACTATATTAAATTATATGTAAACCTTTGGTTCATTTTTGCTTTCCATAGTCTCACCTGCTTCAAGAAGGAAGAAATTCAGGCCCAAACAGTCTGTCAATCGTTTGCTGTATCTGTGGCAAATTCTAGATGTATTTGAATATTACTGTGCTGCTTCATTTGTCACTTAGCACCTTTGCTCTTGTTTCGTGATGCTTTTCCCCCTCCATTTGTTGTGCTAGCTGGTCATTCTTGGTAGGAATTTGAGCAGTCAATGCCAGATCATGCAACTGGTATTAGCTGAGGCCAGAGCCAGGGCTGGGGCTGAGGCCTGGGCTGAAGCTGCTTCATGTATGGGCTCTTTCTTCACATGCAACTCCTTAAATAGGCTGGAGAGGATGGAGCACTTGGTCAAGCCTCACTGACAGCCCAAGCTGGAGCCCTCCCTGGGCTCCAGAGAGCAGCTGTGGTGGCTGCGCTAGCCCAGAGGCAAGGAACGGATTAAGAGCTGCCAGAGGTCTCTAGTTAGCCAAGCTTTGGGAGCAGACGTAGCCTCATACTCTGTTTTTCCATATATTTCAGTGAGAATTCTATTTAAGCCAAAGTTTTTTTTTCCCAATGTGTGAGTGGGATATTAAGCAGGGTCAGGAAACGTTCACTTCTCCTTTAAAAAATAAAAATAATAATAATAAAAGAAGCCCCAAACTTTTCTTTCCTGAACAGATATTAGCCATTATCTGGCTAACCATGATCAGCACAATGGCTTTGATGAGACCCAACCCACAGCTTGTTCCTCCCGAGCAGACTGGGTTTTCTGCCAGCCATTCTGCATTCATTACATCCAAACCTAATAAAAGGGACCAAATGAACCCTCGTGATTGATGCAAATAAAGCCAAACACTGCTACAAACGAAATAAGGGGTCATTATCAGTCAGTGTTATTCTGCAGAGAGAATATACTCAGCAAACTCCATGCAAAATATAGCTAAGCAACAACTTTTCCCTGCATTTGCTTGTTAATTGGTGCAGTGTTTGCATCTTTTAACATTATCCTTCAGGTACTCTGTCCAGCCTGCTATGTAACACCAGTGAGTTAGTACTACGTGCTCTTCAGTGCTGGTGTTGGCTTGGGCTGCTCCTTCCCATTCTTGGCTGGTTTACCTACATTTTTCTTACAGGTTGTGACATAAGTACCCTGGCATCTCTGTTGGTTCTGCACAGGTCAGCTGAGCTTCGAGCAGGGGTCATCTTCCCAGTGGAAACCTGAGAATGTGCCTGGGTGATCTGAGCAAAAAGGGGCAAGGCAACGTGAGAAGCAAGAAGCCTCGAATTTAATCCCAAAGCACTTTGTTAAGCATTTTTGCCAGCCTGTAGGGTTAATGTTGAGCAGGAGGAATTTGACCAGAGGGAGGCTTTGAATTTATTATCAGTGGAGCAGATAGCACTGCCTATTATTAAAATTGGTGGATATTGCCCTTGAAATTCCCCGCAGTTGCTTTAACTTTGTTGAGCTTTTTTTTTTTCTTTTTCTAGTTTTCGTGCGGATAAGAGGCTTGCTTCTCCACTGTAGTGGGGGTGGGTTCATTCATTTTCCAAATATTCCCTGTTTTGAAGAATGAGGCCTGGGAAAGCTAGCCTGTGATACCCAAGTTAGAAAGCTAAAAGCTACTTGAGAGTATTTCCTATGCCCTTTTCCTTATTACCAGAAGCAACGTCAGGAAATTCGGTAGGGAGAGGCTGCTATTCCAGAGGGGTCCGTTCTACCATGTTTGAACAGGGACCGTGCTTGCTGTTGGAAAGCAGTGATTTAAATAAGGCCTTTTTTTAACATGTGCAATGTCTACACGGAGCACGGCGCGGTGTGATGCCCCACAGCATCTGCCAGCAGTTACAGCTCTATGAGGCAGGGTGGCTGCTTCCCTTGGGCAACTATGACAAAAGGCTTGAGGCGTATGAAAGGGCCAGGTTTTCTGATTTGTGGGAAATGCCATGATTGGGGTTGTAGGGAATGTTTTGAAAAGGCAGTAGAAATGAAACAGCTGCAAATATATTTAAAAAGTCATGTGATAAATTTCTAACTCATAATGTTGAAAAAGTTGAGTCTAGTTTTAATTAGTTCTCCGAACACTTGAAATTAGAGGTCAAACTGTATTATTCTGAAACTATCATGATATCATGTTTTGTACCTTAGTACAAAGAAAAGGCTCAAATTAGTACATTCCATGAAATGACTCACGTTGTATAAATCATCACTTCACAAGAAAAAAAAGGTCTTATATAGAAAATCATCAGCTAGTGTTAGATCAACATTTCCTAGTTGTGTGTTCTTTTTCTGTAGGTAACCAACTGCGGAATTTGGGGAGATGTGTAGGGTTTGAAAGAGGTGCAGTGGGTAAAGGTCTTGCAGAAAGAAAAGAGCACCACATGATTAAGTAAAATTACATATTTTTCCATAGGCAGTCTCCTATGAAATCCGCAGAGACTGAGGATTTGGAGGACTCCAGCTGCTTTAAGGGTAAGTTCTTTGAAAAAGTAGGTCCAAGTTATTTCCAACAGGGTGACCAGTGTGTATATAGGGTAATACTGATAATCTGGTGCTAATGGGTACTGGATGTGATGTCTCTTATTGCCCAAATACCGGACTTCACAGCTTTCAGTGTGTGTTTTAGTTCCTTGACTTAGTTTTAAATATGTAATTGATTTCTTTCTATGCTCATAATTCTGTGGGAGCAAGTCATATGAACAACTGCAAGACTTTTCATGGGGAGGAATAGGAAAATATTTTTAAACTACTAAACTCAAGTCATTTAATCTTTCCTGCTTACTCCAATGTATTGAATTTTGGAGACCGAACATATATATTGCAGACTTAGGCTAGCTTTATAATATCAGCTGTTCAAAGGGCATTTATTAAAAAAAATAAATAAATAAAAATAAAAAACCACTAATGCAATACAAATCTTCTTAAATTTACCATAAGATAAATAAACTTACAGGAATAGTAAGAATGTGGATCTGTTGCATAATGCTTAATCATGACTCTGTCTTCCTGAGTCACTAACATTTTATGACGTTTATTCTCAAATTAGGTGTATACATACGTAAAGACATAATTGCCAAAGTACTCTGAATAAAATAGTTAATGTGATTATGAGATAAGAATCTTTCAGGTCTTTAACAACGGAAAATGAAAATGCAGTTTATGGGAAAATGTAAACCTGAAATATGAGAAAACATTCTAGTATTATGTTTTCCCCCAAATGAAAGGTTCTGCGGGTTGATTAAAAAAAAAAAAAAAGAAATTGTAGCAAATGCTGTTATGCTGTTGCCATCATTTTTCTTCTTATCCTATCTGTATAATGCATTGAAACTATCAATAATGACTCTAAAATTGTAAGAAGCAAGGCTAATTTGTGTTTACCAGGCTCCTCAGTTGCACAAATTGCTGTGAGATACGACTTAAAACTTTTTCCCATTACGCTCCATATTTTCTGCAGTAAGCAATGGAGCTGGAGGCTTGACTGCTTCTCCCTTAGCTCCCAGCCCTTATCTTTTCTTCAGCTGTATCTTTGTGGCCACTTTTTTTTTTTGGAATCTCTTTTGGGCTTGTGTCAGCCCTCCCGGGGCCGCGTGAAGAGCAGCAATAGCCTGGAAGAGCCGCGGTACCTGGAGCAACGAGGAGGCCCCTTCTTCAGCTTTAGTCGGCGAGGAGAGGGTTGTGTGACAGCCATTCGTTTAGCTGTCATAGGGTCTTACCTAAGGCTCTGACACATTCAGGAATCAGATTCAGGCCCAAATTTGAGAAATCCTGTCCGTCTGCAAGGGCACTGCTTAGCAAGCTGTCTGATACATACTGTTATTTTGTTTCTCTTTCATTTTCTTAGCACATTTGACTCCTTTTTCATATAAAACTACATATTAGATCCTGTTAAAATTTCCTCCTGTGGAGCACAGCAGAAGCAGCAGGGTGCCAGGGCTAGTGGAAAGACAGACAAGCTGTTCCAGTTCCCGCTATGACCCATTGACAACATCTCACCAGTGGCGTGGAACTAAGCACAGGCTTAATTTTGTCAGGTGCACACGCAGCGGAGCAGAAACAAACATCGGGCAAACAAGAATTAGGGACATTACCTCTGCCCATGCAGCCCGCTTTGAGACTGCCTTTCTTCTATTATTCACTTTTGTCGAGTGCCTTCATGTGCTTAAATAATGTTGGGAAAAGGAGGAGAGGCCCTGCAAGGAGAGACGGCTCTGTAGTCGTCTTAACTGTGAAGAGAGCAGTTTAAGACCAAGCTGTTCATGTTTTGCTCACATATTTTGCATATTTTGCTGCCACCCCAGCACCAGCCTACGCCTGCGTCCAGGCTGCTGTTGGTCCTTTTGTGAAGAACCGACTGCTCTCTCTTCCTATGACCTGTCCAAAGTGCTGGAGGAAATACTTGTTTAGGGCTGCTGTTAAAGGTATTGCCCATTAGACTTTGCTGGATATATTCCAAGTAGGACAATGTTTTCTAAGCTGTCTATTAATAGGCAAACATTGTTAAAGAGGGTTTTAGCCTCTCTCTTACTTTTCTTTTTGCTCTGTGCTCCCTCCTCTCCAACTTTCATTTCTTTCAGCATGTTCTTTGGCCTCTCTAATTTTGCCATTCTGGGTATGGGCAAGTAAAAATAGTGCAGGAAAAGGGGAAAGTGCAGGTGCGTGTTTTCTGATTCCATGTGGGAAAAAGGAAGCACATTTGCATGGAGTGTGGTTGCTGATGCAGTGTGTAGCGAAGAATACACCTGAACATGAAAATGATATAGAAAAAGCATCAGCATAATTCTTTCCAATTTCTTATGGCCCCTTTTAGATCACAGTTTCCTTCCTCCCTCCCTTTCTCCCTCCCTTCCTCCCTCCCTCCCTCCCTCTGTACATTAATACTGTTAATGCTCTTGCATTTGTCTTGTATGGAATAGAGTAGAAATTTCAAGGCCACACCTGCATGGAAGCGCAACTGCTTCATTAGCAGGCTTTAAACAGAGTGCTTCCCTTTGAAAGCTCTTCCTGCAGTGGTACAAAAGGAATTACTCTGTCCTCTATCAGCAGGTGATACGCTCTCAGTTCCTTTTGTTGGACGTCCTCTGCTTGCTGTGGAATAATTAAATATTCATCTTACTAAGGAGCTTGGATATGGCTCTGTAGTTTTGTAATTTGGTTCAGGGAAACCCCTGAGTCCCATTCCCTGCACCTATAAATACTTTATATAGCTTAATATTGAGTGAAACAGTGTAGTGAGAATTAAAATATCATTCCTTGTGGTCTAAATATTTTAAATACGTCACACAAAAGGGAATTGTCCCTTCAGGGAAGATGAATAGCACTATTGTTGGATAGGGCTAACAGTTGCCTGGAGGGGCAGTCGCATCCCTTGAGGAGGATGACTGAATTTAACTGAGGTCTCTTAAATCCAAATTTTCTAATTGTAGAGCAGTTCTCTCACATCTGAGGGCTGCTTAGTTCCTCCTCTCCTTATGCCTGGAGTCCAGCTGATCAGGCTGCCAGGCAGGCCAGTGTGTAGGCAGCTTCTGCGCTGTAGATTACTGGGATCTCAGTAACTGAGATCCCACACTGAGATTAACTGGGATTAATTCTCACTAATGAGAGATTCAGCACCTTTGGACTTCAAGTGTCCTCAGAGTGAGTTAGCAATTTAAGCAGGATGTGTTTCAGTTATGGTTGTAGGTGCTCTTTAGGTTGGTTGGAAGATCCCTTTGTAGATTAAGCAGCATCTAGCCACTGAGGAAGGAGCCTGTCCATGAGTGACCCCAGTGAGATTTAGGTTATGTAACTCCCTTTGCACGTTGTGTCTTGGCCTGAAGGGATGGGATTGGGCACAGCCTTCACGTCAGGGCAGCTTCAGCCCTCTGAGGGGCTCATACCTTTGATCAGCTGCCATTTGTACAGTGATAGGGTGCCCCTGTGTGCAGGGAGGCTGGAAACTAGGAAGCAAATGTGGAAATCATCAAGTACCCTTCAGTTTGGGTCTCTCAGAGTTATAGTCATTGCTCTTAGATTCTACTTAATGCCCACATCCTTGCTCCTGCGTATAAATGAGCCATTGTCGTACCAGTGCTACCAGTGAGTAATGTAATTCCTGGCACAGTGGGATTGTAATCCAGCGACCCCTTTGAACAAGGCATCAAGTTTGATGGTACTATGTAGAACATGCAGCAGCAGCGACTGCCCACTCTTGGTAATGGTGCACAATTCTTGGAAATATTTAAAATAATAGCTGCATGTTGAACTTGGTCAGTTGTGTCCTATGCTTGAAGGACACATGCCCCTATTTTACATTTCTGGGGGAAACTGCTTATCAGGCACGTGGGCCTAGTACAGGCCAGCTGTGAGACAGAGACCCACTGACCTGAGCAGGGGTGCAGAAAAGAAAGGAGAGATGAAATCCTGACCCAGAAAGGCATCTAAGGGTAGATCTATTTGCGTTACCCATGTTGCATGCGATTCGTGGCACGTGGGGAGGAGTAGCTGGGCCTGGCTTTGTCTTGCTACCTGAAAAAGCGCTTTGAAGAAAATCCACACTTGCAAAACTTAGCTCGACTTCCACTCATCTCAAAAAGACCTACATGAGAACATCAAAAGAGCAGAATTTGGCCCTGTGAAAGGAAAGAAATAACCCATTTATGTGTCTCATAGAAAGGTATTAACAGTTTAAAATTACAGTCATTGTGTGGCACAAAGAACATCATGAACAATCCATTCCCCGATGGATGAGATTTAAAATTAATTCATTCTTCCGCCTCACTCCATTATTGCCAGCAAACCAGTGATGTGGAATTACTTGCTTCTAAGCCATATGGTCTTCTGAGGACAGCTACCTCCTTAGCTTGCTCTATTTAATACATTTAATGTCTCGGAAGTTCTTTTAGGTTAACTAAACTGAACGAAAGGAGAGGTAGATTTTACACTTAAAGTTTAGGGATGCTTTTTGTTGTTTCTCTCATCCTATTTATTTTAAAAACAGAGAGACTTGCTTCCTGGTATGGCAGTACTCCTAACAAAGCATTAGAGAATGCTGGAGAAGAGACCTAGTGGTGTTAAAAGCCTATTTTTGATTTTCATGCGTGCCTACAAATACAGTTCTTTAAAAGGATTTCTTGTGCTAGAGTCACTTTTGCATGTGACTGTGGAAAGAACAAAGATCTAGACCTTGCTGACTCATTTAGTAGCAATTTTCTGATTTTTTTTCCAACACCTTGGGTTTTTGTTTTGTTTCTTCTCTTGCTGCTTTATTTCCTGCTGTCAAGAATATGGAAGGTGTTGCTCAGGATGCTTCATCAAGCCTGTATCAGGCTGAACAGAATAGAGGCAAGCATGGTAAGAGGGCCAAAATTTTGCCTTTTGAAGTTCATTCATAACATTTTCAAAGACCAAATTCTATCTCCTCAAATGAGGAACTTTTAAAAACTACTATCTGGAGAGGGTTTTTGTGTGTGAAAAAAATGATAAATCTATATGATATTTAGTATTTCAATATGGAATCAGTAGAGTCTGTTATTATATCAGTGGATGTATGAACCAAATCTATTGCACCCCAAATGAATTCACAAATTCCCCTTCCAGTGTATTTTTGCCCCCTTTCCACTACTTTGTATCTCATTAATTGAATACTGCTTCCTTCTTCCTTTATCTATATAATTACCCTCTATGAGAGTTTGTTATTTCACAGGTGACCTTGCCCTGCAACTGGGCAGTAGTGACAGCTCATTTTGCAGGTTATTTAATAGCCAGAGGGGAAAACGAAGCGGGAACTGTGAATGGACTGCTAGTTTGGATTCCCTTAATACTTTTTCTTGTCTTCAGAACAAAATTACTATGATATTTCTCTGTATCAGCTCTTTCCCTAATGAAACTTAAACTAGAGGAAAAAGTCTTTTTATGTAAAATCTGGTTATCTTCAAATGAAAACTGGGAGTCCTGAAAGGGCACGAGATGTATGCAGAGGTTTGAACATGCAGGGAAACATTTCAGACTCCTCCAAAGCCTCACAGCAGGTTTATAGGTTTGTTTTTCCTTTTAAGACACCCTCTAGTTCAGCACACATACAGAAAACCTTGAACAAGGACCCCAGTGAGGACGAGAGAATTTGCTTACTGGTTACTTCGCCAAACCTTGCTGCTTGCACTCCAGGGGATTAAAGACACCCGCTCAGTCTGTTGATTCACCTATGCAGGTCATCACACGCTTCTCAGAAGCAGGGCTTTCCAATCACTAGCCTGTCTGCTTAATCCTGCAACCAGAAAAAATCTCTTACTCCTGCACAGGGATGCCCCAGAGTGGCAGTAACACCACCGCAGTAGCCCCTGTGTAACACATGTGCTCCCCACATATCCCACATCCCGTGCCTATAGCCATGCGCTTCCTACCCTGTGAGCCCTGCGCAGAGATTTCGCACGCGCTGCCTCTCACCCGTCATCCCTGTCTCTAACAACTCATTCTCCCACAAGGCTAGGAGAATACCGATGAACTTAGCATGGAAACCAGACTGTGATATCAGAACCCGCATGGAAGGAAGTCACGCAGCTTAAAACGTGTTTGAAGACCCCTCATGAGAGTGACGTGGTCAGTGTGTGTGGATATTTATTTTTGTTAACGTAATGCCTTCAGATGTTTAAAGGATATTGTCGGTGTTGCACTTTTCTCTAAAGAATAATTTATTTCTAGCCCTGAGGCAAACTCATGAAATAGCTGACAGCTTTCTGTATTTCTGCAGCATACTTAGATCATAACCCTGTTTTTAGGAGGCATCTGTCCCCACCTCAGTATATTCACAGTGACGAAATAATTCTGTTAGCTTTAAAATGCATCCTTTGCCTGTAACAAGCTGCAGAAATCTTGCATGCTCCCTGGGCTAAGGTTTACAATCTGTTTAAATTGGCCTTTCATGGCGCAAGTAAACAGCTTTAATTATCTGGGCAAATAATCAAAGTATTCTTAGATCTGGGGGTGAGGTTATATTAATCATATTCTGCCCCTAGAGAAGGTCCCATTCTATCAAGCACTGCCTGAAAAGGCAGGAGTGCTTACTCCATAATAACTCCTATTAGCCTTTGCAGATTATGAAAATATTATGCTTATCATAATGTCAATTCTGTGAAGCTGTAGCTTCCTAATAGCAAATGACTGAGTGTAACCTTATACGGGTCAGCAAGAAGTACTGGAATTATATATGCATAAAACATCTGCCCCTGCCTCACACAACGCTGCCACCGAACACTGTGCGTGTGAAAACTGGTCCGTGATGCACATGAGGTTCCACGATGAGCCAGTGTAACTGCTGTAAGAGCTGTGGCACTTGCCCTGGGTCATCCAAAATAACCAGAGGTAACTGTGTCACTGAGGCTAATGGTTAGACCCAAATCTCTTTCTCACCATCCTCTCTTCCCTAGTGAATCCGCAAAGGGAATGGCATTGAGTCAGCAGCTGCTAGACCAAACCTGAGGAATATTGAGGACTTAAGCTGTTCTTTTGCCTTGTCACAAGCCTTCAATATCTTATGCAGTGGTGTATTTGTTGTGTCACATGTCCTTTATGGCTTTCCAATTATTTCTATTATGGGAATTCAGAAGAGAAATAAGGCAGAAATGTCTCTTCTAGATGAACTGCTTGATATGCTCAAGTTGCTGTCTGAAATTTATGGCACTGAGTGCTAAGCTACATAATAATATAAATTTGGCAACATAGCTTTTTCTAACTATATATTGTTATATACTGCTTTGACAATATCCCTGAGGAGTTAAAACCGTGACCCAACTGTTGTACTACCTTTAACAACTTGGAAAGGAAATGGAGTGAGATATACCTTCCATGTGCCCACATGAATTTGATGATTTATCAATGAAGAAGCCTTTGTGAATAAATGGTGGGGTGAAACTTCAGTTCCTCCCATTTTTTCTTGGCTTCTACCCTGAAGAGGCTTGGAGACATAGATCATTCTCTGTTTCTTTTACTCTAGATTTTTAAAGGACTTGCCCTCTCCATGAGAGCCAGATTTTCAAAGTCTTTCAGATCCTATTTGAACTTTTTAGGTGTTTTGATCTCATTGCTTCCAACTGTGGTGGCAGAACCACTAGTGGAGATGAGAACAAGCAGGGAGCTGACTGTTCACCAGCGCCTTGGTTGTCCATCTTGCCTCCGGTGAGGTCTGCAACTTGCAGCCCTTTTCCCAGGTTTCCAGGTGCATTCACCACCTCGTAACAGACACATGGGTCAGGTGTGCTACCAGTTCTGTAAGGCAGTTTTCTAAATCCTGGAAACCTGATCAGGTAACAACAACCTTCAAGAAAGCTCTGGTGAAAACATGAAGCTCTTGAGAAATATGTGTGGTTAGGTCCATGGCTTCAGCTTCCTCATGACAACCTGTTTAAGACGACAGCATCTCACATGGACATGCAGGGAACATTCCCTTCATGTCACAGGATCTGTGATTTGGGAAGGCCTTACTCAGGCTTTCCAGGGGCTGCCTGGTTCCTTCCTCTACTTCCATCGTGTATAGGTTTAGCAGCAGTTCCACTGTGGCAATATTCTCAAAGCAAATGTCCAGAAATAAAATGAGAAACTTATGTGATATCACAAAGTCTGTCCAGCCTCCTTAAAGATTTTTTCCTGTTTGTCTTTTTTTCGATAGTAAATATAGCACAGGATCATAGAATCGTTGTGTTGGAAAAGGCCTTCAAGATCATTGAGTCCAACTGTAAGGGCCCTCAACACCCTGCCCGCTAGACCATGTCCCCAAGTGCCTCAACTACCCGTATCTACATGTTTGGTAATAAACTTAGCCTTACATATCAATAAGAAGAAGTGCCAATCTGAGACCAAAAAAATCTTAAGATCTTGCTCAAAAGCCCCAAACTGACAGAGTCACTTTGTCTGGCTAGGAATTCTCTCACAATAGGCCTTATGTTGCTAACTTAGAAGGGCTTTTTTGGGGTTTCCTGGTGTTGGTTGTGCTTCAGAAAACCCCAGTGCTCAAAGCAGTACATGCAAATGTCAGCCTCAATCCCAAAAGAGTTTCTAGCTCCAAAAGAGTTTCTGTCGCAGTTGCAGAGAGCATTTGCAATCTAACATTCAGGACCCTCAAAAACTGAAGGGAAATATATAAAAAGCAGAAAAGCAGAAGCTGATTTGATTTATATTCTCATGCTCTAGAAAACAGCCTCCTAACTGCGTTGAGATCCCCACTTGGCATTTGGTTGTCCCTGCTGGAAGCCTGAACAAAGTGCCACAGAAACCAGTAGAAGAGAGACCTGGGAGTTAGCCCTAAATTAGATCCAGTGTAATGAGAGCATAGGAATTAGTGGATTAGTAGAAATGATCCACATGCCAGGACCAACGCAGTCTGTACCACTGCTTCTCTGTCTTAAATAATGTACTGTTCTGAAGTAGAGATTATAAGGAAATTGAGCCCATCTATAACGTATTTCAATAAAGCATGAAGAACCTGTGAATTCAAGTAGCTGGGTTTGATATAATTTGAAGCCATTTTGTTCTAGTTTTATTACTTCATTGTGTTTTATTTAAAAGAAAAAGAATTGAAGATATTTAAAAATACATTGCCATTGTAGAAAAGGCAATTACTTTAGCTTTCTGCTGCTGTAATTCTGTCTTAATGCTTAAATTACTCAGTTTGGAAGTAATTTTTTTCTCCTCGCTTACGAGGAGTGGATGTAGCCTTTTCTTAAATCACGTGTGGACGGATCCTCCCCTTTCTGTTTCTGCTTCTGTGTGCCACTGCTGTAGGAATTCCTGAACCAGTGATGAAATGCCCTTTTATTTCAGTGGGACAACATCTCCCTTGGGTTTGGTGCTTTCTGCTTGACATAAGAAAAGTGTCTGAATGTGGGGGAATGGATAAGTTGAAATATTTCCTGTTTGAAAAGCCAGCCAATGATTTGGAATAGCACTGTAAGCCTCTTGAGAAATGCCACGAAGGGCCTCATGGAAAAGGCTCTTGAAATAAATGGTAGCTCTGGCTCTTATGTCAACAACCTTGAGCTCAAATCTTGAATCCCTTAGTAGCATCAGCTACTAGGGGCTATCAGTTCTAGACTAAAATTTACGGGATTTGGCATTTCAGAACTTCCTGCATTGTGTCTCCAGTTACTTAAGTGGATTTATTTCCTGTGTAGGGTGTATGAGAAGCTGAACCAAGCTCTTGTCATTATCTATGGCTGTAAATTATTGATATCTGAAATGCTGACGCTTCAGGCTGTGGTTACAGTAAGCATTAAAGCTTCCTGCTGTATTATTTTTCTTTCTGGCTCCTGTCCCATATTTTGGCCTTGCCTGGCTCTAGAGCGGGTAGCGATGGGCTCTGATTGACAGACAGCTCAGTGTTATTTGGGTGCATATTATTACTTGTGCTCTTTTCATGAATGTCAGAGAAAATGCAGTGTTAATTATTGATTTCAAGCAGAAGGAGAAGACAGTGCCTTCCTTTAACAGCAAGCATCTTGGCAACTACAGTGAATTTTACTTTAAAGATCTGAAAACATGTGCTTACCTATCTGCATGAAGCCAGGAATGATTTTGCTGGGATTTAGCTGTCTCCTTCCCACTCTTTGCAGTTTTGCTGCCCGGGGAAAAGCTGCAGCTGTGGCTTGCTCCGCTCTTATGTGAAGCACGGAGCAGCAGGGCTAAGCTGCTTGTCCAGATCTGAAAGGAAGGACACGCTGAAATTTGTTCTGGCAAGAAGACAACTGCTGGCCCAGCTCAGTGAGGATCCTCTTGCAGAAACAAGGCAGAGGAAGCGTTTCCAAGCATTTCTGCAATGTGCCATTGACCTTGTGTGACTGCCCCAAAGCTGGACAGAGCACAGGGCTCTGGGATGGCTCGGGATGGCAGAGAGCACCGGTATCTACCCAAGAAGCTGGAAAGCAGGTTGTAAATTATGGTTGTGTGTAAAGCTTCTGGGACAGATTTCTCAATGTATTTTCCTGAGAAATTTTATCACCTCCTGTCATAGGGCCATAGGAGCCAGTGTGTCTCCAAACCATTCCATTGGCTGTAGATATGGAAGAGTTGGGGATGGA
>JAVCKT010002721.1:9090-22992 GCA_032273925.1 Rhynchotus rufescens
ATTAGTATTTGTGCCCACAAACACAGCCTGACTTTTGTTTAAATGAGAAGTTTAATGAAATCATTACTCTCTAGAAAGAATTTAACGAGCACTACTCATAAACGTGTCTACTTTTAAATATTCTTGGATCATTATTAAAGCTGATGAATGCACAGCTCAGTCTGGTTAAAAATCAATTTGTATTTAGGGGAGCTATACTGTGTCTTTCTTTGCCTGACAGAAATAAAATAAATAAATAAATAAATTCATTGATGAGACCATGTTTTCTGGGGTTTCGGATGAAGTTTGAAAGAGGACACATTAAGAATATTGTACTTTTATTTCTTTGGCAGAGACTACTCCTTGTTCTTAGGGGCTGTGGGAAATATATGGTAGTTTATGCTGCTCGCAGAAGTAAGTGGGAAAGGCTGTGACTGAATATCATGCATGCAATTAATGAAGTATAATCTCTGTTAAAGGAATTAGTGTGACGCAGATACAAACTGCAATTAATTAAAGTAGGGGTGCTGGAGAATTCCTGTTAGCGATCGCACTTCAAACCAAGCAAACGAAGAGCAGCAATCTGCCGGCGGGCGGACGGAGGGAAGGCACCGGGAGGAGTTTGCCGCATGTGCCCTGCCGCCTCGCAGCGTGTTTGTCAGGATCCACTGTTTAGAAACTGTCCTGAAATGCACAAAACCTGAAGTTCAAAAAGTTAAAGCTGTTACGCCGAGCGGGCTTTGGTGTTTCACACACCTCATCCATCACTCCAGGGTTAATTATAATGAAAATCAGCGGTGCCTATTAAGCACAATTGAACCTGACCTCATTATGGGCAGTGTGGTTTTAGACTGTCATTGTTGCCAATGCGGAGACAAAACTCCTGTGTTGATTTGTCCTAACTCCGCGGATCATGTGACTCACCTCTGACCTGTTTTTTTCTTTTTTTTTCCCCTGTTTTTTTTCTTCTTCTTCTTCTTCCCTATTTCAGAGACGTAGAGGCTCGGGTGTTTTCTGTGCCAATTGCCTGACCACAAAGACCTCTCTCTGGCGAAAGAATGCAAATGGTGGATATGTATGCAATGCGTGTGGCCTCTACCAGAAGCTTCACTCGGTAGGAAGAACTTACTAGTTTGCTCAAAAAAAAAAAAAAAAAAAAAAAAACAGACAAAATTAAAAAGAATTAAAAAAAAAAGGGGGCTATGCTGCGGAGCTGGGCAGCTGTGGTCTCGTCTGGTTGTGTGATTACTACCACTCCCTGGCCTGCAGTTAATTTCCTAACCGGGTTTTTCTCTATGGTCACTTTGGGATCAGATGTGATTCATTATAAAATGAGCTGGGATGCTGTGGGTAGACATGCTTGAGATCACCAGTGATGCATTTAATTATTTTGATACAAAATAAGGGGAAAATGATTTCTTTTCTGGGAATTCCATGTAAAGGCATACAATGTGATGAAAGTGCTCTATATTCAAAGCTCTTGTGTTCATAATCAAATAAAAAGAAAAATTCTTAAAGTTGGACATCAAAGCTGTATCAAAAATACCCCTGTGCTGGTTTTCTTTTGTTTTTGCTCCTCTCACTATCTCTTCTCTTTTTCAATAAATTTCCTAGAGATGTTGCCTTTTATTTTTAATGCGGTCCTTGTAGTCTGCTGCAGGACTCTGAAATAACTCAGCTTCCAAGGAAGCTTCTCGTCTGACAACACACACGTCCACGAAAGAAAGATTCAGCATCTCTCTGGATCAAGCATACATAATAATCATGGATTATCTATATTACTTTTGTTCTTATCGATTCTTGGCTTGATCCTGAAAGATATTGAACAATCTGGTTTGGGTCCAAGAACGCCATGCTTAAGTGATTTCTTGGATCAGGGCCAGAATGCTCAGAATCTTTTAGGATAAGAACTAAAGTCAAATTTGATCACCACTGCCTTTAATATAGAAGTGTCATGTGATCTGGATTTGACTATTTAATTAATTCATTATTACAACATCTCTGTGAAATAGAAATATTTTGTTCTTTGTTCTGCAGAAAAAGAAATTGAGGCAGATTTTTTCTCTTTTTTCTTCTTTTTTTTCCCTAAGAATTTAGCCTTAGAGCCAAAATTAGAAATCTAAGTTATAGCTCAGTGCACGTATTTTTAAAAAAAATCCCTTTTCAAAAAAAAAAAAAAAGACAGAAACATTTAAGAAGCTATTTATCAAATGCAAAGTAGTACTCCAAGTGCCTATTCCCACATCTCTTTGATTGAGAGTTATAAGTTCTTAGTTTTTGTGAATTTTGCTATTGGTGTTGTGGACGGGCCATGTAACAGTCCTGTTTATTCAAGTCCCTGTCCAAGCAGGGAAACCATCACCAATATGAAATGTCAGCTCTACTGTCATTTGGAGATCAATAACTGTTTTTTAGCTGCAGAACAACCCAACCAGTCAGGTTATGTCCAAGTCTGAGATGGACAAAATTATGCATGATCTCTGGCCAGCCTCTGGCTGGATCTTGACAAAAGTAGCATCTTTCTGGAGAACTCTGCTAGTTTTACATATAATATGTAGTTTAAGGAGAATTGATTATTCCTTTTTAATATATTTTCTAAACCGTCTTCTGATACTTTACATGAGTAGTAGTATAAGTTAGTAGATTAAAATTACCAGAATCAATTTTTGAATTCAAATCATAGTCCCAACAATCCTCATGAATTGTTAGAAACAAACTAGTATTGTTTTAGCAATTACAATTAACAATACTTTGTACTTTGTCAAACTCCCATTTATACGTATAGAAAGAAGATGACATTTTTAGCTCCACTGTTCAAGAATGGCAGTAAGCTGTCATTCAGTGGACAATGACATTAGTATTTTTAAATCAACTGTGATCAAGGCCTATGAATTTAATTTATCCTCCACTCTCCTGTGTTCATTGCAAATTTGATTCTGAAATAATCAGAGAAGTCTCTCACTTGGGACACAGTCCAGTGCAAAGTGATGCTCTTTTGGATGACTCCAGAAAGATCAAAGTTTCTTTTAACTATCTGTCTGTCAATATATCTGTCTGTATCTTCACACAATATTACAGTCGTTATTCAGAATGTATGTTTTTCAAGGAAGGAGCCCAGAATTAGGCATTTTTTGAGTAAAGCCTGAAATTATAAAAATTTAGGGTAACAGAACTGTTCCCTTTTGAAAGCAATCCCATTAAATTACATTTTGATACAAAGCTGAGTGAATTATTTCACAAATAGCTTTTGACTGGATTATCACTATCCAGTGCTATGGTCCAATTCACAAGTCAATACTCAACAATGTGTACCGTACATTATCTCCGAAGATCCTAATTTTACAGTTCTTTAAAAGGAGGAAAAATGTGTGGTCTCTCAGACACTACCGAGTGATAATGACTGACAGATATTAGCATGACAGTGATTCTTACTAATTTCCATTTCTATGATACCTTTGAACAGTTTTACAACATCTGTTCAAAAAATGTCTGTCCACTTATTGGTCATTTAAGTGAAACATACCTGTATTTTCACATTCTGTATACTAATGCAAAATAACTGTGCTTAAAAAGTGTGAAAATGTTCAAATGACTGATTTTTAAAAGAGCCTTAGTGAAAGAAGATGCCTCTAGGTCACTGCAAACATTCATAAATTGGTAACATTTGCTGACAGATAAAGATACACCATGGTTTCCTAAGAGTAATGCATTGACGATTCATATTGTGATTTTGTTCCTCATTTTTAATGGTTCTATCAAGGCCTTGGATAACTAGTTTTTGTTTCATTTGATTCCTTGGCCACTTCATCAAACTGCCTGAGCAAGGAGCTCCATCGGATTATTCTCATTTAGACCTACATGTTCTGATCACAGACAGGTCACACCAATTGCCCATTTTAACTAGGAAGGCTAATCACAGCAATTTACTCAACTATTCAGTGGATTTTGTGATATTTTTTAAAGCTGCTACTTGTATATTTGGGAGAAGGGGCCTGCCAATTGATGATATAGAGATGGCAAAAAATATCCATCTTTGTGATCATACTCAATATGCACTTTGTTATATAATTAACCGTCTGACCTATACAGGCCCTTTTAAAAATAAAGTTCTGGCAATGTTGCTGCTGTTTTCCAGCGGAAATGCCCCATGGAAGATTAAGAAAAGAGATCAGACTTTTCTGAGTACTTTAAGGGCAAACAAATACAGAATATTCCTACCTATCTGCTATTTGCTCCTGTGAATAACAAAAATGGCAATTACTCCAGACAGCTATAGACTGCTCACAGGAGTACAGTCACTTGCATGCTGGAGCATTTTTAAGTTGTACCTATTTCTTCTGTTTTGGATTTTTAATAGAAAGTAAAATCTTAACAAGTAGCTCTGCTGGCTAAAATGATGTTAACCATTAAGAATTAGCCCACCTCGGGGAAATAAATAAGTGAAAGAGGAGAAGAAGATGGCAAGTCCAGAGAGAAACTAGATCTCTACAAATAATAGAGTGAGCTCTCTTCCAGCTCTGCATATTTTTATAGTAATTCAGAGTTATGAATATATATAAATTATGTTACATTCAAGGTACAAATTGTTTTGGGTATTGACTTTAGGCCAGAATTTAATCTGTACTTGAGAACAATGTTAAAAAGAAAATTTCCAAATAAACATATAAGTGGAATTACTGTGTGGGGCACTCCTCTGGCCTCCAACCAAAACAGGATTATGTGTGCATTTGGATGAGACAAATGGCTACTGCCAGCACACCAAACTGAATGACTTTTAGGTAGTTTTTGTTGTTTTAACATCTGCCCAGTAGAGCAACACATACCAATGTTACAGCACCATCTTTCATTCACATACCATTGCCTTCCTGTTGAGGGGCCTTTCAATGAGCCCTGGCGGCTGTCCTTCCTCATGCTGTTTTTTTTCCTTCTCACACAAATGTATTTTCAGTTCTCATCTAAATAGGCCACCTATCCTGATGTAGTAGCAAATGGATACGAAGGTCCTCACTTCTTCCTTGTCTCTCTGCCTCCTGCTCATTCTCTTTAGACAGACATTTCTGTCCTGTAGGGGCTACCTTCTCTCCCTCCTGGCTTCTAGCAAAATATCAGTAACATTTAGAAAGCAATAGGATGAGTATCAAAGAAGGAGAGCTGGCACTGAAGCCCCTTACAGACATTTTGGTACCTGGGTTTTCTTCTCCACCTTTAATGGTCCCCCTCCAGGCACCATTATCTCCTGCCCACCACCACAGTGGACCTGCAGCCCTTTTGCTGGGTGACAGTGGTGTTTGTCTGCAAGCCATGTGTTTGCTTCCATTTCTAGCTATGCCAAAGAGGGGTGGGTATGAAGGTAAGTGTTATTCTTACTCGATTCCTGTCTGTATTTGATCTATACAAACCTTGGGCCAATACTGGCATCAGTGTCACACTTACACAGTATGTTGATAAGGAAGAGGGATGTGCAACTCCCCCTTCATCCACACTCTCTCTGCCCTCTTTCAGCACCTCTCTTTCCTCCCTCTGACCCCCAGAGTATTAAATGTTTTGGCAGCTTGGAACTTTATACCTTTTTAAGTAAAGAGGTATAGTGTGTCTGAGATATACTTGACTTAATAAGATAAATCAGGCTCCTTTGAAGCTGAGAAGCCAGGTGCCAGCATTTTGGTCCACCTTTAAAATGGTGGACCATTTAAACATTGAAAATGGTGTTAAAAATAGCATTCCCAAGCTCTTTATATAAGAAAAGAAAGGGGTGGTTGAAGGAAAAAAAAAAGAATTGTATGAACATTGTCTCTCAGATGTGTTTAATGTCTCTTTCCTTTTTTTCCCTTTGTTTCCTATGTGCATGTTCCATGCAGACTCCCAGGCCTTTAAACATCATTAAGCAGAACAATGGTGAGCAGATCATTAGGAGACGAACAAGAAAGCGCCTTAACCCGGAGGCACTTCAGGCTGAGCAGCTAAACAAACAGCAGAGGGGTAGCAGTGAGGAGCAAGTCAATGGAAGCCCCTTAGAGAGGAGGTCAGAGGATCACTTAACTGAAGGTCACCAGAGAGAAATTCCGCTTCCCAGCCTCAGTAAATATGAGGCCCAAGGTTCATTGACTAAAAGCCATTCTGCTCAGCAGCCAATCTTGGTCAGCCAAACTCTGGATATTCACAAAAGGATGCAACCTTTGCACATTCAGATAAAAAGTCCTCAGGAAAGTACTGGAGACCCAGGAAACAGTTCATCGATATCAGAAGGGAAAGGAAGCTCCGAGAGAGGCAGCCCGATAGAAAAGTACATGAGACCTGCAAAACACCCCAACTATTCACCACCTGGAAGCCCTATTGAGAAATACCAGTACCCACTTTTTGGACTTCCATTTGTACACAATGACTTTCAGAGTGAAGCTGACTGGCTGAGATTCTGGAGTAAATATAAGCTGTCTGTTCCTGGGAATCCACACTACTTGAGTCATGTGCCTGGCCTACCAAATCCTTGCCAAAACTATGTGCCTTATCCCACCTTTAATCTGCCTCCTCATTTTTCAGCTGTCGGATCAGACAATGACATTCCTCTAGATTTGGCGATAAAGCATTCCAGACCTGGGCCAACTGCAAACGGTGCCTCCAAGGAAAAGAGTAAGGCACCACCAAATGTAAAAAATGAAGGTCCCTTGAATGTAGTAAAAACAGAGAAAGTTGATAGAAGTACTCAAGATGAACTTTCTACCAAGTGTGTGCACTGTGGCATTGTCTTTCTGGATGAAGTGATGTATGCTTTGCATATGAGTTGCCATGGTGACAGTGGACCTTTCCAGTGCAGCATATGCCAGCATCTTTGCACGGACAAGTATGACTTCACAACTCACATCCAGAGGGGCCTACACAGGAACAATGCACAAGCTGAAAAGAATGGAAAACCTAAAGAGTAAACCTTAGCACTTAGCACAATTAAACGGAAATAGGTTTCCTTGATGGGAATTCAATAGCTTGTAATGTCTTGTGAAGACCTATAAAGCACTTCATATAGAGAGCATGCCTTATAAAATCCCTCGTTTTGTTCGTTTCTTCTTCCCTTCGTTTTTTTTTCTCATCTTTTTTTTTTTCTTTTTTTTTTCTTTTTTTTTTAATGAGTGGGTTACCAAGAAAGAAAAGAACATTTGGATGGTGGCCAGAAAGTAGAAAAGATAATTTTTATGGAATATGGCCCACCAAAGCTAGCCAGAATGCAGTGAATCATGGCGAATAACCTTGAGAAAATTTTACCGGACAATTAATAACTTTGCTATTGTGTAAGAGACATAACTAGCAAGAATGCAAAGATGTGTATATGTATATACTGCTGCAGGGGTATAGTGAGCATATGCACATTGTATATAAGAACTAGACTTGTTAAATATACAGATGTTAAAAGGTCATTCTCTTTTCTTTAATTTGGGCTAATTTCTGCCCTACAACATGCCTTAGTATCACTTTGTTCTCAAAGCTTTGGCAGCAGTTTCATCTAGGTGTTTCTCAGACTCAGCTGATTTTGAGCTACCATTTTATCACTACATTCTTTCTGGCACATTTTAGTCTAGGAAAACCATTTTGTTCAAATGAAGTGTCTCTAATACAGAAGCCACACTCCGGGTTTAATTTGCATAGAACAAGGTAACCTACTGTATTTTATTTTAATATATTTTTAATATATTACATTTCTAAACCTTAAAGTCTAAGGTTACTTCTCCACAGGCTTAACATTGCTATACATACCAGTCAATCCCTTCAGTAGACTTATACCAGCTTTTGCTAAGTAGCATTAAATGTCTTCATAGTACTTTTAATACTTAAAGCTTTGTAAAAACTATCCATGAAGGGAAAGCTCCTCAGCATAACTGCTCAGGGAAATAGGGCTAAATAACTAAATATTAAATAATTGGTTTAAGGTGCTGTTAGACGAGCCTCCATGCTTGCTACAAGGGTGTACAAGAACTGACTTTAATCATTTTCATTATAGTGTCCCAACCAGTAGTTTATTATTTTGCCACGGGGATGTAGAAGATATTACAAGCTACTGGATGCACTGTCAGATTAACTTATTTCATTAAAGAAGTTGGGAGAACAAATAGAAAAAACCTTATTTTTCTAGTAAATATTAATGTATTACATTTCAAATAATGGTGCCTGACATATTGAATAATTATTTTCTACAGTGTACGTATGCAACAAAGATATTCCATCATGCATTAGAGTCAGTTCTGGCTCTGCCTCGCTGTTTACATTTGCAAATGTAGCAAACAAGGTAATGAAGCAACTATTTCTATTGCAGTAGGTATCTTTTTTTCTGTGTGTGTGCATTAAAGTTGTAAACGATAACATGAAATGAATGAAATTTGTTGATATTAATGGTATGGAAAAACAAGAAGGAAATGAAAATATTTTTATGCCTACTTAGGAAAAAAAGGGTAGCACTATTCATTCCAAGTACTTTTGTATTCTTAAGCTCTTAACTCACATTGTTATGCTTAAAATGATAAACATATATCCTCTTTTTATTGCTTTGTCTGTGTTTCAGAAGAAACATTTCAGAAATTATTTTGATAAGTGCTGTTTGACGATGCAGCGCTGATGTTTTATTGCATTCTGTAGTAGCATTGCACTCCATTTTTACAATATTACGCAGTTGCTTTTTTGTTTTGTTTGGGTTTGTTTCTTTTTCGCAGTGCAGGGTCTTAGTTCCTTATGGTTGGATGACAGGTGTAGCTCAACTGGTTCATGAATGTTGCAGCGAATGAAGTTTAAAATGTCTTTCTGATAGTATGTTGTCCTTTATTTCTCCATTCATGCATTTTATTTTTTAAAATGTTCTATAAAAATATCTCTGGACTAAGTCCTCACTTGAGATTATATCTAAAGGGTCCTATTCTGATCTCACTTACATGCCGCCTTTCTCAGATTTTCATGTAATTGAAACTAAAGCATCATAAAAAAAAAAAAAAAACAAAAAAGTTCTTGTATTTAACTTACCTGAGTCTGACCACTCTCCCTTCTAGAATTTGGTGCACTTACAAGACACTTAACCATATAGACTGGGAGGTGGAAGATAAAAGGAGAGAGGAAATGTCTTATAGGGGTTGGCAAAAGTAAAAACAGGGAGGAAATGGCCTAAACATTCAGCACTTTGACAGTCTTTTGAGAAATAATGTGCCTAAAGCAGCCTGCAGCCAACATCGCCATGCATGAGAAGCACTTACACAGCTGATCACCAAGGGTCTCGCTCACCTTGGCAGTATTTTAGGTGTTCCGTTTTTGCACAGATGAAACGTTATTGCACGGTTTCTCTGGTTTGTTAGGCACAAACATCATCTAGTTCAGCATTAGGCTTGCAGTCCTTCCTGCTCCACCCATTGCTTCTATACTGGTGAGCAGCGTATGGAAAATCCCACTCAATCTGCTCATGGTTGAGTCCTATAACCCTTTAATAGTGTTCTAGGTTAGCAACGGATATTGGGCCACATTCTTCTTCTTCTATTTTTAGATGAATCTCCTGCTTGATACCAGTGCCAGACAATGTCTGGTTATGTTTTTACTATTGTTCTCCAGTAATAAGTTCTGACTTGGTTTTTGTTGATTTATTTTTGTTGGGTATTTTTTTTTTTCTGTGGGGACTGAAATAGATTGCCCTCATTTTGTTACGTCAGGGTCCAGTGTGTGGACTGTTCAGCTTTTCCAAGAAACATGTTAGGCTCACTTAGCAGTGATTTTATTGACTTCAGAGGTAGCTGCCTGCCGGTTTTCAGTAGTTTTGACTTACTTCTTCCAGAACCTGCCAGCTCTTGTGGCTTCTTCATTTGCAGAAGCTGCATCTTCATGGCAAAATAGTTTGTAGGGGACATGCACGTTGTAAGACTTAATCACCACCCTATACTTCATAACACTTCTTGCTAAGCTCAGAAGCAGAGGCCAAGAAGGGGAAATACACATATCAGGGTTTGGGGATGAGGAGAAGTGAAAACTGAAGAGTGCAAATAGCAAGACGGAGTTCTCAATTACTATTGCACCTAGATGGTACAATTAGAATTCAAAAATTCAAAAAAAAAAGTTAATTGTTCTTGCCATGACATATTGAGATGTTCTAAGGTTTCTGCTTTGTAAGATATGGGTCTTGACCCTAACCTGTTCTCTTTGGTCATACTTTTAATTTCTGGATGGGTGGGAGAGAGAAGGGACACTGATTTATTCTTCTCAGAAGAGGAGTGACTCCATCCCTCTTCCTAACCCCCTCAGAATGGAGATTAATCAAAAGAAAAATAATTCCTGACATCGAAAAGAAAAATTCTTATTTAATAGTTGTCAGGTGAAAATCAGTATTAAAATGCACCATTAATTACAGTACTGTGCTGTACTGTACTGTTACATTTTGATTAACCTGCAGCACTAAAATTAAACTTTCAAAAGAATCATTCTTTGTTCTCACTTTCCAAAGATCTTCATGCTGTTGTAATTCTCTTTATAAGGAATGGTAGTTGGAGAGCTGAAAATGTACCTCAGATTGGACCCAAGAGGTATAGACTGAAGATAAAGGCTTTGCTTTTGCTTATTAATCAGTTGCAGAGTAGTACCAAAGTGTCCCTTTCCATGAGGACTAACACAGTGTAGCCAGAACTGGGATGCAGCATCTTCTGCTGACCGAGCTCGCTGCGAGCATACTAACGGTTGCACCCTGGATTAATGCAGTGGAAGGTGAAGCTTTTCCAGAGCGCGGTTAGCATCTAGGTGCTAAACTCCAGCTGCCTTCCAAAAGACGTTTTGCACCTAACTGCCACTTGTACTGGTGAAACTTTCCTCTTAAATTTTCATAGACCAAGTAGAATGCATGGGGGATACTGGATATATTGTGTCTTGCTAGAAACATTTATATTTTCTCATCCTCAAGGGGGAGGGTGTCTTAAAAGTGATGTTGCACAATGTGCCCATTTTAAGAGAGTAAATGCAAAGATATCTCCGAAAGGTGGGCACGCTGTGGGCAAGGCAGCTTGCATTTGGAAGAGTAGCAGGACAAATGTGACCCATGCTGACACGGGCACAGTGCGGAAACATAGTGGTTGTGCACTGGAGAGACCTGACGTGGCAACAGCTCCGTTCAGGGGCTGTCAAGCCTGTATTTGGACAGGAAAAGGTTGCTGTCTAGTCATAAGTACCTTGTGTTTTGTGCAGAGGATACTGTCTGCCATCTGCTTCTTGCCCAGCACATATAAATGTATTCCCATTCTTGCTCCTCTATTGATTTTTCTTGGCTGACTTAACATGCTAATTCCTACTACTGGTCAGGAAAAGCCAGAGAGACTAAGAGTTCACTTCTCTTCAGCCAGAGGGGCAGATACATTTCCCTCTGCTTCTGTAGAGACGGTTTTGCTTGGCAAAGGACAGCGAGCAATTTGTCGACCTATCCAAACTGCGATAGAGAAGTGAGAAATCCTTTAGAAACTTTTCCATGAAGTTCAGCTGGGCCAAGGAGAAAGATCTGCATGGTTTCCTCACCCCAGAGTAGGATCCTTCCCTACCCTCTCACTCACAGTATCACTTGTTCAGCTGGCTCTGAAAAGCTGGCAGTTGGTGAGATGCTACCTGTATAATAGTCACGTAGATCCTGATTTACTGAAAGGACGAGAGAAAATGATGTCATGCCTCCAGCCAAGTAAATACCAGTTTTGCTTGGGTACCCTTTGTAAAGCAACTTGCTTAGGATAAGAATTGTAGCAGCAACCACAGTTTTCCATGTTGTGCCCTATAATTTTGGTCTCTGAGCTCTATGTAGAAGGAGAACAGGAGAAAAAGAAACATCTCAAAATGCCATTGTAAATTTAGCTTATTAATAATTGACCAGCAGGAAAAGGAAAAAAAATAAAGTACTTTATAAAGAATGACTTCATGTTGCTAAAAAACATCTTTAGACTTGTAGCCCTGATTTGACTCTAGAATGTTGGCTTGTATTGTTTTGTCCTTACAACACATGGATGTGTTTTTTGTTCTGTTTTGTTTCGGGTTTTTTTGTTTTGTTTTGTTTTTTGGTTTTCATAGTGCATGTTCATTTCTACTCACAAACATGTTCTTGGTGTATTTCTTATGCAAACAATCTTCAGGCAGCAAAGATGTCTGTTACATCTAAACTTGAATAATAAAGTTTTACCACCAGTTATAAATCAGATTCATGTCATTGTTTCTGGGGAGAATGGACTGTCATAATGTCACTGCAACAGAATGGGGCTCGGGTGAAAGCAACCCTGGTCTGAGCTCTATAGGAGAGTGGCTTGGCCTGACCGCGTCTCGGAGGGATAGTTGACAGCTCCCAAAAGGCAGGGTTGCCCAAGCAATAAATGCATGAAAAGCTGAGGAGCACCTTCACATGTACATTAGCCTAGCTCAGTCCTTTCACATTAAGGACTCTTTGTGTGAGCCAAGGCTCGCTTCAGTCAGTGAAAAGATTGCAAGTGAGGACCGGTTTCTGTTGCAAGTGAGGACCGGTTTCTGTGGGGTTTGCACTCTTTAAATACTCCAGAGGCTTGAAATTAGTTTTAATGGTTAACTGGCCTTAATTCTGCTGTGCTAAAAAAGAGCAAATGTTGGAGTAATTTTGAGAAACAGCTCTGAGAATGGCTGATAATGAAATGTGAACAGTACCCAGGATGAACAGGCCTACCTTTCTGACAAAGTCCACCGTGGTCTTTAAACGATCTCCTGACCTCAGGACGGTGGCTTTGCATGATGGCCACAAATCCAGGAATTCCCACTCACTGCCATCACTCAGGTCACTGATTCAACAGTGACTCAAGAACCGAGCTTGCCACCTACCAAGGTGCCACCACCACTTCCTCCTGCAGCCTTGGAGGTTTCCTGGGATATCTCCAGGCCCAGCCCTGACCAAGGCCTCAGGCTGGCGGGGGTGCTCGGATGAGCTCACAGCCCATGGTGGTGTGGCTCCTGGCCATCATTTCCATTATGCTGCAATTTCCTTTCTCCATAGGTTTTGTCTCATCCCCGTGGCTGAGACAACTGTTCTCTCTCATACAAATAATGCTTTAAATTCAAATGAAATGGTGAAAACTGTTTATGCACTTAGAACACAAATGTACTAGAGCTCGATTTTGGCAGTGCTGTGCCAGAAATAATCTCCCCTCCCCAGTTTCATTCCACCAGTGAACTCAGATGTTTTTTAAGTTTCTATTTAATTCCTTGTGATTAATAAAAGCAATTAGAGAAAAAAAAAAAAAGCAACCAAAAGTCTTTGAAAGGTGGCAATAGTGGGGCTAAAATTATTTTTTTATGTATTAAAAAGACAATACTATAAAGAAAACCTGGTGAAAAGAAGTTGTGTAAGCTTACGTGTATATGTAGTTAAAATCAAATAATCAAATATTTTCACCTGTTACAGGCACATCTTGGGAGGCTAACAACAAGATTTACTCCAGATTTGCATTCTCATTACAAAACTATCCCCTCCTGACTCATCCTTCCTTTAATCAGAATTAAACCCAGAATTAATACTGCACTGCTGTCTTTCTATAGTTATGTGAGCCCATGATTGTGGGAGCTGATGACCTCAAATTTTCCTTTGTGGTTTTACTATTTGTATAGCCTACTTAGAGTGCCTCCCTCTTGTAACAGCCGCTCCACATGGAAGTGGCTCATATAAATGCACACTGACGTTGCTATCAGGTCTCAATATGTGATTATAAGGTTTAAATTTGTGCCAAGAATCTAGGGACTTCTAGCAGCAGTGTCCCTGATTATTTCCTATTTAGCTTTTACTACAGTCATATCTTGGCATAGGTCAGAACTGTTTTGTCCTCGGTATAGCCAGATACAGAATATAAAAAAAATACCCATCAGCAGCAATTAGTGGGTCCTGACACTGAAGATCTGCATAAAGTCAACAACAGCAACAATAAAAAA
>JAVCKT010002723.1:0-37163 GCA_032273925.1 Rhynchotus rufescens
TTTGCCGTCTTTCCCCCCCCCCCCCCCCCCCAAAAAAAAAATCAATTTATACTAAATGTTTTTGCAGAATCAGATTCATCACCCTAGGGATTAAGAAAAAACGAAAGACCAATTTAATGACAGGATTTAGTTCATTATTTATCTTCTAGCATGTAAATTATAGATTGTCATGAATTTTTCATCCTTTTGGTGCCCACTACCTAATTCATGTGAAAAACATAAGTCTGTGTTACAAAGAGCGAGCTCCCTGGCTCTGTGTACGAGAAGCATCTCTCCTCTGCCTTTTGACAGACGATAATCTGTCAAAATGAAAAATTAATGGAGGCTCCCTTAATTCATCATCTTCTGCCTCTCTTCTATTAATGGCTTTTTTTTTTTTCTTTTTTTTTTACTTCTATAACTCTGCTCACACTGAATAGAACTGGGGGGGACTTAGGGGGTGAAGATAAACAGGTCAGCTGACTGCTTGAGCTTATGTGGTGCACTATAATTCAGCTGATAGATGGATGACATGTGTTATTATTAAACGCATTCAGAAATCCTGTGGTTTCCAACACAGACTGTAAGTGTGCAGACATAAAGCGCATACCGCATGTCTTCCTGCTCTCAGCTTGGCAATAAAGAAAATGAGCCTGTATAAATGACCATGAAGAAGTTGCATGATCTCAGTGTGTTGAGCTACATACAACTCATCTCACATTCATGCAGAAACCGACAGAAAAGAATAATTAGCTTCAGTGCGATTATAAAACGGCCATATAAACCCTCCCCTCACAATTAACTTTGCTGAAATCTTTTGTATCACTGATTTAAGTGCCAAAGCACAAAACCAGCATTTACTCAGTAAAGAAATGTGCCATTATAAACAAAGCACATGAATTTTCATCATTTTCCTAATCACAAAAAAAAAAGCTAAAAAGCCACACCAAAGGTTTCCTTTACTTCATAAGCCATCTACTTTTGTATGGTCTTACATATCTGATGCTTTACTATGGCTGTGACAAGCTAAAGCCCAGGAAAACGATGCCTCATCACAGACGGAGCATCCTGACAGTTGCATGATGTGACTGCTGAGGATAGTGGAGCAGTATGGAAATGGCCCCGTCTACAAGTCACATGTATATTTGCTAGGAATAGCAGGGGGAATTACAACAACAGAAAAGCATTTCCTTTCACACAAGGCACACTGCATAAATCGACACATGCTCCAAAATAATCATCTTTTGCTATGGAAATCTGTACTCAAACACCCATTTTTAACACTGGAATAACACTCTGGGCTGGCTCTAGAGCTGTTTCACCAGGCTGAGTTCCAGTCAGAAATGACTTCTGAACTTGTAACTCCAGGACTTCAGAAACAGCCTATCGCATATTTATTTTAACCTGCAACCGAGCAGGACCACCTTTAGGGAGAGCTTGCCATCTCTCAAGAGCAATATATGTATTGCAGCCATTTATCACGAGTTAAAACATGATTGTTACACCAAAGCCTGGCCCAGGTGTCTCTGAGGTTAATGCAAAGATACCTGCCCATGTCGTAAGCAAGCCTTGATCCGACTGCTGCAAGTTGTTCAAAGCTTAGAGCCTGCTGCATTCACATAGACTGTAGACCAAGACAGAAAGTCTCAGTGTACAGTGAGAGCCCAAACCTACAGCCTCTGTTATCAAACCGTGTTTACAGTAGCAGCCTGCATGCCTTAGCAGCTAGGTAGCCAAAAACTTAGTATCTGGTTCCCCTGGTGTAGTATCTGGTGCACAGAAGAGCAAAAAAGCCTCACAGGTGTTCAATATCATTCATTTCTCTGTAAAATGGCTTGGCTAAATATTTTAATTTTTAGAGATCAGCTGCATAGAACAATAAAAACAAACAAGAAGAAAATCATGTGATGCTGATGAAAATTGCAAAGAAAATCCTGACCATCCCTAGTGGAAACAGGAGTAATTCTTCATTACCATATAGCTCTGCAAGAGAATTGACTTAGCAGATTAAGAATGGGCTACAAAGCTAAGCATCTTCACAAGAGTTGCTGGTCAGTGCATTTGGAGCAAGAAATCTCTAGGACCAAACCTCATTAACAGGTGTTCTCTAGCCAAAATGAAATGAGTTGGTCACCACTTATTTCCCACTGTTGGTGTTTGCATTACAGAAACCACCACTTGATAAACACTGTTATATTTTTCTTTGTCAAGTACAAACCCAGCCAACCACTAGGGAGACAGAAATACTGCAATGTGCTAAATTGAACTCTCTCACAGTGGGGCAGAGAGATGAATCCTTTACAGCTTCCATAGCTCTCCATGGCCTACTTGACTAGGAATCAACCACCTTTCTCCAAAGATCCTCACCTGCTAGTCATCTATAATGGGTATTATTTCTTAATAAAGCATTACCACACAGAGAGGACTGGAGCCCTGCAGCACTGCTACGTGGTCGTATAAGCCTGGCGTTGCAGAAGACCGCAATGGGGGTCAACTGAATCATATTCCTGTCTGCCACGGGCCATAAATGGAGCCCCCAACACCTTCTCTTTTCATCAAGTATTAAATCCTTCAGACACCTAAAAATTATTATGCTGATATGGCTGTTAAGGTCAAGGTTTAAAGTATAATGTAGATCTTGGAAGGAATTCGAGTGATTGATGTAATGCATCAGACACTTACCTTGAAAAAGGTATTATTCAGCTGCCTCCACTAGAAGATTAAAAGTAGGCGAAAAAAGTTGCAGAACTGGTTAAATGATGGGTGGTTGTTCTCAGTGGTCACTGTTGCAGTGAAATTGCTGTAAAAAATAGCTACTGATATTGAAACTTGCCTGTAACATCTTCTGATCTCTCTAATACGTGTCCTCCAGGCAGCAGTTCTCTCCTCACCTCAGTAACCTTGTTATACCATTTGGTTTCAAATATTAGCAGTTTTCAAAACCATACCTGAAAGATGCTTTCTATCCACTCTGCATGTTTTCTAAAACTTTTCTGGCAATACAAAAAACTCTGAGTTAGCTTACAATCCAAATCATTTAAACACAAATTGCGAATTTTTTTTTTCTGAAATTTTATCTGATTATTTCTAATATTTTCATAGGGTGTGTGACCACCAAGCTTTTAAACTGCATGAAGAGATCAACAACACTGACAAATGAGCAGGATTTTGCAGAAGAAACAGCTATAGGAACACAGGATTGACTATACTGCATTAAAACATTAGCACACTACCAGCAACGCTGAGATTTTCCCATAAGCATGTGCAGAAATTTGTATCAATGTCAAAAATGGCAGCGGCAAAGTAGAAAGCCATTGCTCCAAAGCGTTATGAAGAGGAAAACAGTTTTCTCCTGGATATAAGAACAACACTCCGTGTGTTTTATAAGCACATTCACCATTAAGCACATCACACAAGGACAGTAAAGATCCACAAAGAGCAACAGCACTAGCCAGAGCCTAGGGAGGCCAAGCACGATCATTTCCACAGTAAGGCAGAAATTGATAGGCAAAGATTCCTGGTCTTTGCCTCTTCTTTGAGTCTGTGCGTGCAGATTCCATGCTCTCATGTTAGAGGAGCAATGTTGGAGGGCCTGAGCCTTCATGGTGGTGGGCACAGCTCTACTGGGACCCTGCTCTCACACACAATTCCTTATTACGCCTTTATCAAGTTCACTCCTATAAAACCCGAAAGAACAATATGAATATCTGCTTTTTATTGCTTCATAGATGCCTAGACACCGGCAACAGAAGCACAAAGCACAAGAGAAAAGTAGTAAATGCAGCAAAAGTCTTCTGTTGATAAAAAGGTCAAAAAAAAAAAAAGAAATTCAGTTGCCCAACTGTAAATGACTAAGGAGCAAGTGTTTTTCAGCAGAAAATGCAGCTTTTTCTTGTTTGTAGAGCTGAATCTGAAATTATGAGGGACAATGAACACAGCAAGAACTTTGCTATCTGCAGCACACACAATTCAGGGTTGCATCAGTTCAAGTTTATCTAAGAGCATAATGCTGCCTGAGAAGCTGCCCAAATAGCACCCCAAGAGCTAAGAAAGCGAAACGCTTATTTGTGGCTGAGTTCAGTGCAGTTACCACCATCAACGTGCATAAACAGACCTGAAAATTAACAGCTTCAGTTCCTCATTCATAATTAGGCTCCTCTGTACCACTTTGGCCATGATATGCCACAACTGAGGTTGCTGCAGCCTCTTGTTCAACCCCTCGTGCGTCTCCACTGAAGCTATCCCTGATTTACAGAGATGGAGCAGGATTGGGCCTTCTCCAGCAGCACTATATAATCGTGTTATGTCCACAAGGATATGTTTATGATGGAGATTAGCTTCATTAAAGCAAAAACTCACGGAACTAAAAGTATGAGGCACCTGATTTTGAAATAAATTACCTTCATGAAATTATGGTCTTTTCCTCGCACTGAAATATTCGCAGGAAATTAATGAGGTTGTCAGATGAATTCTATGAAGATTTATGTGCTGATTAGGTGACATGTCTTAAAACAAAATAAAATAATAAAGAACGTCTTCCATTAGAAAAGCAGCATATTTAATTTGAATTCAATCTTTTATCAGATTACTTCTGTTTAGTGGCAAATAGTTCCTTTGTTTAAAAACCGTTCACAAAGGCAAAGCCTCAGGAAAACATTTTGTAAAAGTATTCTGAAAGTCAAAGTCATTTTGACAGAAATCAAACCAGAAATAATTTCTCCCTGAAGGAATCCTGCTTTATTTTAATGATGTCTGGATTGTTTCCATTTAAATAGTGTAATGGGAATTTTTTAAAATTTCGATTCACATTGTCCGTTTTAACAACGCTCTCTTCTGTAAGCTTAGGAACTCATTTGTCATATACATTTTGTTCAAGTGGAGAAAACAAATATTAAAGGAAAACAATTTGACTAAAAACATCTTCCCTTCATTAAGGAGCTTTATGTTCTAATGTCTGAAAGTGAAAGTCTGCTTTAATGGCTGCTGGGAGCTGGGGATCTCTGTCAGACACTTACTGAGGCATTCTTTCTGGGTAATAGAGGCTATTTATGGGCCTTTTCATGACCTTTCTTCTTGGTACTGCCAACAGAGGAATACTGTAGGCATCTCTTTTGCATCCACATATCTGCTTGCTCACGGATTATTGTCTCTATTGTTTTCTTCATTTTGAAGAAAAATGTTGCATGTAATTAAAACAAGATAACAGCACAGTACTGTGTGTTCTATCACACATCTAACTGATCCCCGCAGTCATTACACATACTAACGTACATTACACTGTGGAGACAAATATATCGAAATAAAACTCCGTGTTTTATCATCCAGCACATTATGAATCCTGTCCCACATTCTGGAAGATGCCTCTTCATTAAGAAAGGTACTTTCTGGCTCTTAATAGTACAAGACAGATCTTCTTTAGAAGAAAAAAAGATGCTGCTTTGTTTAACCAAATCCCACAGTCTTTCAAAGTTAAATTGAAAGTCTATTTACTTAAACCAAGCCATTTAAATTTGCAATGTGAGAATCAGGTGCATTCACTTTGACTCAGAACGCGGCTCCAGCACCTCCCACACATACCTTTAAACAGGGCCTCCCAGGGCAAGACACATAACGAGCCGATGGGCTGCTCATTCCAGCAGGAATTTCCTGCCTACACCAGCAGCTGAATTCCAGAGGGTCACTCCCTGCAGCTATACAGAAACGTGCTCTAGCACCAGCCAGGAGACTCCCAAAGAGTATCCTGCATTGGTAAAGCCAACCCCAATCAGCTCCCCTTCTTCCTACAATGATCTTCTTCAAAAAACAAAACAAAATGTACTATTACATAATGTATATACGCATATTATAATTACACATATATTTGTACCATGACTTGCAAAGTAACTGTGTAGTTAAAAAATGCATATGACATATGTCATACTTGAAAGCGTTATTTAATCTTATACATTACTATTGTCTCAGTATTACCACTGCCTAATACTCCTTCCTCCACTGATGAATAAATCTGTACTAAGGTAAGGAAGGTCTCACCTGGACCTGGATGCTTAAGGCCATGAAGTTCTCTGCTGCAAAACTACAAATGAGGCGTTAACCATGCATCAGCAACAAGCAGCTTGATTTGGAGGTGGTGATTTTACATAAGAGCACGGCCAAAGGTTGAAAGCTAAGGTTCTGAAGCAACAACAATCGGTATAATCTCCATTAAAGCAAAAAACAGTTAGCTGAGCTGTCACAGAGTTGAGGAGCTCTTGGGATAATTGCTACTACGTCCTACTGCCCAAGTTTCCCCTATGGTTCCAATTTAATACAAATGTTGAGAGCTATGTTACATCCTCAAAAATAAATAATTCAGAAGGTCATTAAGGTTGTCCAAGCTGGCACTCAAAAGTCTGGTGATACCACATAACGGGTTCCTTTTCAGTCCTGAGTCAGCCTGTTTGTGCACATATCTGTAATGAAACCGGGTCTTTGATTTCAGGGAGCAAATTGTCATGAAATTCTATCAAGCGAGAAAGGCTCTTTTGCTCAGAGGCTCAGGGACCGGGTACGTAACAGCCTTCTACCACGGGCTGTGATGAGAGGTCTGGCCACGAGCAGCACTGTTATCATCACAGGGGATGGAGTGCTGGCGCCGGGAGGGTTTTGCTGGCGCCTTGTTCTCTGGTTCAGTGCTTAACACCAAAACGGTCTCTGCAGTTGCCTTCTCCAGCTGCCAGGGCAAGCCCTGCACGGTCCCTGCAGGCTGGTGATGCCGCACGCTCAACACAGACTCTTTTCAGCCTAAAACCAGTGCACTTTTCTGTTTTAAGCGAGTGCAGACCTAACTAGAGGAGCCTGGCTGGGCTTGACACCCATCGCGGGTCCTCACCCAGCTCCTCCTGCCCTGTCCTCACCAGACCCCTCCGAAAGCGGCTGCTAACAAACTTGTTCCAACTGGAGCTGCTGCTGCAGCTTGCAGAGCCAGACGGGTCACAGGTTTAAGGGACTAACGTAAACAGGCTGGACACCTCTAAGCCCTTTATGCGGTTTTTAGGCATGACTCAGCTCTTAGTCATACCTAAGTCAGGCAAACTCCAGCAACTTTTCAGAAACTTGGATTTTCAGGGAGCTGGAGAGGACAAACCTCTGATGCTAGAGGAATCTCTCTGCCAATTTAAACAAAGCTTTCTAATCAAAGCAGTTTAATATTTTGTTTACCATGAGGAAAAGCTAATCCCCTCCTTTCCCCCTCGCTCAGATTTTTGTCTTCTTGGATACACCTGAACTGTTATTTCAGAAAGTTCCTCAAAATATTTAGCCCGGAGCAAATATTTGCATAAAAACTGTTTTAGTTTCAATAATTACAACCTGGCAATCTGAAAATACAGAATGTTGGACTACCTTAAGAATAAGCAATGCTGTAAAAGATATTTGCATAACATTTTATGAAATCCTCTAAGACAGAAAAAACTTATACAAAATTATTAGTATGTTAGCATAGGAAGTATACGGAAAAGCTACAAATCTTGTAACTCAGAGACATTATTGATAAAAAGCAAACAAGGACCATAAAAGATCACAGCCTTACTTCACAAATAACAATGTTTTTGCTGCACAAAAGTTATGTATCAGTCTAAAAATAGTGGCATTTCTTAAAAGGAAGCTCATTAAAAACAAGTTTGAATGAAAAACTTACTTGAAGCAAGCTTCTTTCTGAGTGTTTGCACTCAAATGCAGATGTGCTGTTTACAAAGACTTGGTTTCTAAGCAAATAATCCAATGTAAAGTGTATAAAATACATGAGAGTGCATGTGGATACATATGTGGATAGTTCTTAATACATCAGCAAAAGTTACTATAGATGGCCTCAATTTATTCTCTAATAGAATCAAGTCATTGCCTATTCATTTATTAAAGTAGGTAGAAATCCGTTATACAGAGTCTGCATTTTATATATATATATATATATTTATTTGTATTTTTCTTCTAGGTATCTGTACCTGAATGTTTGGTGAATGAAATGAGTCAAGAAAAAAAAAAACAAAACTGAAGAACTGAAGAAGACAGAATAAGGGCCAAGGCTTAAAACCCAGCCCTCTCCCGGTTCTCTTTAAAGATGGGTTAGATAAATATCTTCCATGAAAAGCTTTAATGTCTTGCTGATCCAGCCTTAGGACAGGGGTAGGATTAGTCAATCCCCTTGAGACTCCCTTTCATCAGAGCTGTCTATAATACTATGTTGGTGAAATGTCAGGGATTAGCTTGGCAGTTAGACTGTCTCCTCTTGGAACAAGACCTTAAAGAGATGAATGAATGACTAGGACTAATTGGATAACACAGCAAAGACGAGGTCATATTGAGGTCAAGCTCGGGTCCTGCGTGGGCTGAGCGAGGTAACACCCCATCGCAGTGCAGCCACCCTTAGCTATACATACCGAACTGTTGTTGTCCGCGTGCAGTTTGCCAGCTCGAGCCTCCAAAGGGCGCCATCTCACAGAACAAACAGCAGCGAGGACAGGCCCTGAGCGCTGCCGGGTGCACAGAGGTGCTGAGACGAGCACGGTGGATTCCTGCGCTTGTGGGGTGGAAATACCAGCATGCTGTTTGACGGGCTGTGACAGTGCAGGAGCTGCCTTTGCTCTAATCGCTCCTCTCCTTTGCTGCTCGTCCACACAGCGGCCTCACACGGCAGGTAATGAAAGGCCCAACACACCCACCAGTTCCTCGAACCAGGCTAAGAACAGCCCAGATAAGCGTTGCAGCCTTCATCATCTGCGACAGCAACTCATCTTTGCTGTCCTTACCAGGTGTGTGTCCTTACCAGGGTCCAACCCAAGCTCAGGCAGGGCTGCTCTGTGGTGGGATGTGACAGAGGGAATCCATTCCTCACCATCTGCTATCCCTGCAGGTGAATGCAATGCACAAATGACTTCATGGGAATTTCTGTCATTGTATACTCATCCTTACAAAGTTTTAATGGAAGACCCCTCTCCTTCTCCCTTCCCAGTCCATCATCTTCCAACTTTTAGTCTAAGCAGAGCTGGGCCTTGAGCACCATTGAGCAGCTCCAGCTCAGCTCTGCTGTCAGTAGTTAGTCACAGTCAACATCAGGGCCCTTAACTCACCACCTCAAGGCCCTCCCTCAACACAAGGAATCTGATTGCATAACGTTCAACTGATCCAGTGACACAGCACATAGCTGTAGATGGACCTAAGGAGGTGCTGGAGTTGCCTCTGTTCTGGGAGAGGGCCTGCCAGCCTTGCAAGCACTTCAGTAAGGACCCAAACAAAATAAATGCTGGCACGTTGCCATCACCACTTCTCAGAAAACAGGGTCTTGCTAAGATTTCATATTTCTTACAGTCCCCTGATCGCAGCCTTTTACTGCTTCAGTGAATTAATTTTAAATCAACTTAAAAATTAATTCCAAATGCAGGGCTCAAAATTAAAAAGAAACAGAATTAATCCTTTGTGACAATCTGAGTCCAAATCTACACTTCTGAATTATTTGGACAATCACTTAAAAAAAAAAAAAAAAACTCTCTTCCAACCCTGATTACATCAATGCTTTAAAGAAATGTTTCTTCCTTAGGTCTTTGATTTCCCTGGTGGCAGTGATATAAACCTTGAACTTCTTAAATGTCACTTAATTTATATGATTTTTCTGTTTACCCTTTTAAAATGACAAGTTGTTCTGTAGTATTTATGTCTGTTTCAAAATTAGATATCGTGGGCAGTCCAGTGCTGCAGTTGCATTTCTGTTAACTTAAGCTTAGTAAGCACTTACTGTAAAAAGAGAAAAATCAAACCATGCCTCATCTTACTTTCTCAGTTTACACTTTTTGTTAGGGTCCATCAATTTTAAAAATCTATTCATTTAATATTTGAGGTGTTGCTTTTTAACAATTTAAGAAATTTAAGATGATGGTTAATCTGCCTTTGGTGGGCAAACAAAGCAATTACTGGGCTACTTTTAACTACCCACTGCTGACATGGGTTAATTAATTTCATTCCAACATGTGGACCCCAGTGAACTCGTCTCAGGTGGCATCACCTTGTGGTGGCCAGTGGCTCACCAGCATTATGACCTTTGCAGAAGACCTTGTGACAGAAATTAAATTAAATTGACCTGTGTTGATTCTGGCCTCTGAATTAAGATGACAAGATTTGTAAGCATCCTGTTGGACTGGGAGTGGAGAAATCTAATTGAACTCCCAAAATCACAGTGAATTTTAAATTCCTTTACATCTAACAGTTTTACAGTCTTTCCTACTATTATTCCATTCTTATTAACATGAAAAAGGGAAGACAAATTCACCCTGCTAAAGAAATACATTTGAATTACCCCCGTCTTAAAAAGCTATGTTTATAGTTTATGAGAGTCATTTTATACTGGGGAGGAGGGAGGAAATATGAAACTATAATCTCAAAATTAACCTATTTGGCTGTGTGTGTGTGTGTATATGTATATATTAATTGTAAGGAATGACAAAATTCTAGTTGAGTCTGGGAAGATTTATACCTTAAGCATCATTTATACCTTAATTCATACACTTTAGAAAAAAACAGAAAGATAAATCTACAAAATTGAACTAGAAAAAAACTGCTTTGAAAAGGTGCACCTCCTAAAAAGTAACCCAAAACAGACTATCACATAAGCTGGACAAAAACACTAGGGACAAACCTGAGCCTGGAAAGCTCACGGGCGTAGTTGTCTCCTAAGGCCGGAGACTGCTGCTGTGGAACGTTGACTGGAAGTTGGCTCTTCCCCTGCTCTGCTCCTGTGCCAACCTCTTAATTCTACTTGATTACCTGCTATATTAATTTGATGATTTGCTCTTTTGAACCCATTGATCTGTTGATTCAGTTTTAATTGCAACCTTGATTTGATCACTGTACTGCTCTGCTCTTTAGTACCTCGGAGGTACTCCCTTAAATTAGCTCACATATATACTGGTTTAATTTTGTAGTTCTTTGCTTATCTTACGTTTTTAATCCCTAAGTAGGGCACCAACTACAACACAGCTCATGAACACAGAGACAAAGTATTTTTGCCACTGCTGAACCATTCAAATATGTACCCAGGTCATTCCTATATTACTTCTATAGATCATAAGAAACCATCCCAATTTCACTTTTGAAGTTAAATTATTCACTTATGGGATCTGCTTAAGCGTCGGTAGCTTTGGGAATGCATTTGTGAATTAGACTCCTTTCTTGGTAGTCAGAGATGTAATCCCAATTTTTGGCAAAGATTTCTGAATTCCTTCAGCAAGAATCCCAGGATTCCTCCATCTAGGAACAGGATAGTGCTTGACACCATTTTGATTTGCATTGAATTCTTACTTTCCCCTCACTTAACAGAAAATTAAAATTTCTGCTGAAAGAAAAGGAAGAAAAAGCAGATTGCTTGACAGGGAATGCATTGAAAGAACATCTTCAAGGTTACATTTTTGGGAAGATGTGTATGAAGATGCAAACTCCCCAAGGACTTATCAGGAGTCATAATTAACTTTTCATTGCCTCAAACCCTGGGGCAGAAAGAAATTGAACCAAGGGTAGGAAGAGAAAGGTCAGAGATAAAGCTTTGCATAAAATGTCACACACTACGCAGGAATGGCATTGCTATCTATTTGCCAAGGCTGCAAAAAGGTGTAATTGTTCATCTCTCACCTGTTGAGCACGCGAGGAAGGAGGGAAAAATGGTAAAGAAATAAAGCAAGATGCCTCTGATATGCCATTTTGCCTAAGGCATCCAGAAAACGCTACTTAGTTTAAGGGTCAAATTGTAGAAGCTGGAGATCTAACAGCCCTCCAGAAATGCTAAGCTATTTTGGGTAGGGCCAGGAGAAACCATTTCAATTGTATGGCAAGAGCCACAGCAGCATCTCTAGTTCTTGCAGTGGCAGGAGGTCCGTGCAGAACAAGCCTCCCTCCCTTTGTGCTCAGTCTTTTACGAAAATGCCAGCGTTCAGTGGAAAACCAGAGAAATTAGGTGATCTGGAACAGCAAGCTAAATGGAATTTGAGCGTTCACATGGTGAAAAACGGCATAAAACCTCACTTGACTGTTTTCTTCATTAATGTTAATGCTGCGGCTTTGATTCAGTAACTTGGTCCACAGGGTTTTAGGCTACACTAGAATAGTGGAGATCTAAGGTAGTCCTAATGCCTCCGTTTACACCAGGAAAGCGCCAGACTACCCCTATTTGGGAGGTTTTTGGCCTGTCAATAAATGCAAGAGATTCTCTGCACATTTTGTGTCAGGTCTGTCTCGTCTCTGACTCTGCTTGTACCCGGGCTGGCGTAATGGGGTCTCTAGGCACTGCATTACTAATAATAACTTCAAAGGACTTGTTCAAAGTTTAAGAGTTGAGCTTGAAAACAACTCCTAAACATGACACCTTTTAAAGACAGCAGTCAAGGGACTGCAGAATATTGACAATTACAGCACTCAGATAAGTAAACAAGTCTCTGTGGATTTGATAGCCCAATAAATATCCATTATTGCTCGCTGCCAGGCTGCGGGCCTGAAAGTGAAAACAAGGAGGGAATAGTTCTTAACGGCCGATAGCAAAAATAATCGAGCCTTATCTAAATCAGACTTTATTGGCCTGGATGAATTATTTTTGGCCTCCTGTAATCAAAGCTGAAAATTCACCTGTCAGGCACAGTATGGTAAAACTCATTAGCACCTCTCCATGTGCTGTTATGAAATTGCTCCATATGGCAGTGCATGATTGTTTATTTACTAGATTCAAATATAGGCAGGTTTCAGGAAAATAAAAAATAGTTATTATTTTCAGATTCCTTTAAGGCGCAAGCGTACACGCCAAAGTTGTACACTTCTGCAATCACAATGCTGCCCTGGTACAAAGAATTTTGCCTCGTGCAGCAGTGAAGCTATTGATCGGGCAATTGGCAATCCTCAAGTGTGAGCACTCATTAAGGCAAAGGTATATGAATCATTTTTTAATGACATCTCTTTGCTTTCAGCAGCTTAGCATGTGTCCTGGTTTCAATGGATGCACTGTAATTTAGGCAAGCTGTCTACAGACTTCAGCCATTACTCTTACCATATGTTTTCTTCAGAAATTACCATGCACTGGGGCCTGCTAGCTGCCTGCATGGAGCGAGGTGCACTCTCTCTGCTGTATCAGCACGTTAGCATTACTTGAAAAAGCAGGAGTAATGTGCTTATTATAAAGAGAAATTTCCAATTAGCAAGTTTAGTGCATGTGTGTTAACTTGGATTAAATACATTCCAATTATGGGCAGCTCGTTATTAAAACTACAGCCAGCTGTTTGCCAGAAATGTGAGATCTGGAAAACAAGCCTCTCCCTATTGCCTTGCAGAAGATCCCAGGTTATTTCTTCACCCCATTGGTTCACACATAATGAGGACCTGCAGGAAACTCCTCTGTCAGCTCATCTACCCTCTGCAAAGCAAAACAAATGCAACAGGCTGTATTAGTTTAAAAAGAAAAGGAAAACAAAAAAAAAAAAAAAAAAAAAAAGGAAAAGGTATTAATCTTCAACAAAGGGTGTGAGGATTCACGTACACATTGGGAAATTATTGCCGGCTTCCCTTGGTAAAGATGCTGGATCAGAAAATAGAAACATTATTAAAATAGGAAAGACTCCCTCCTATTATTTCCATGTATTTTACTAGGTTGGAGCCAGGGATCCAGATGTGCACATCACAGCTGGACTACAAGAGGTGGATCCCCCTCAGCTGCCCTTCCCCGCCTGGGCCAAGGCACAGACACGCACGTTGCTTAATCGTTAAACACCAACTACTGCGGTGAGTGGAAACAAGATGATAGAAGTGCCAGGAAAAAAAAAAAAAAGGTACAAATTCTCCTTCCTCCGTTAAAGCTGCACTTTCACTGTCAGGCTTACAGAGTAGCAAACTACTTAAAAAATACAGCCCAGGTCCAGCTGCTCCAGAGGTCTGCTCAAGTAAGACTCGCACCTTTGATCTTAAAACGTGTTCTGAAGTTTCAAAGTGTGTCAGTTCCAGAATTAGGGCCAGTCAGCCTTATTTTACGACTACATTTTGAACGACGCCGTGCCAGGAGGTCGGCAGAGCATTTATTTTTGCATTTGAGTATTTGGACAGGCGGAAGACAGAACAACTTGGACAGGGCCCTGCTGGAGCAACCACCATCCATGGGGAGACACTGCTCAGCCAAGGTGGACCATGGAGTCTGCCAGAGAAAGGAAAAATTCCAGAGGAGAGAAAGAAAAACCCCAAAAACCCAAACATGCATCAAATATTGGATCAAATACAGACCGCGGGAGGGTTACAGAAGAGGTAATCCCATTCTGGGCAGTCAGACGCTTTCAGTGACATTAGCAAACTCTGTTTAGTAGACGAGGAGAGTTTAACGGCTCAAGGGATATGGCTGTAAAGGGGCTTAGCATTGTTTGTGCATAATCTACGTATAACATTCAACCTGGGAATGAGATATGATGTAGAAAATTGCCTTTGCAGTCTTAGAAGCCAATAATTTAGCTCTGCAACCTTAATTTATAAGGGAAAAGGGATGGTAGTTGGAACATGAATTTGGATCACCGTCAGATTTAGGAATGAAAGTAATTAATGCTTCTGTGAAGCTCCCTTGATAGTTGCTTTTGGATTCAAAATCTTTAAAGAAAAGTTTTAATTTAGGGGCAGAAGCTCATTATACTCTCAAAAGAATCCTGCTGTACTAAATCATTCTGCCTTCAATCCATACCCCTGCACCTCCTCCCGTACAGACTGCTCCTTCACTAGCGCAGCTGCAAATTATTTCCCATCTTAACTCATGAAACTTCTGAATTGCTTCAACTTTGAACGGCACCAAATCCACGCTCCTTGTCCTCATATTAAAGGCTCTTACTATAAGAATACACCCTCATTTGGTGACCAAAACCTTTCTTTGCACATTAGCCCCTCACTTTGCCACCAATCACCCTCACCTCCTTCATCTTCAAATACCCGTGCAATTTCTGCAAGAGGAACTTCTGCCCTACAACCTTCCTGGACTGGACCAACCTTTAATAACTGTGTTTTCCCACCACAACCCCTCCAAGAAGTCCTGGAGCTGTTTAATGAGTTATTAAGGTGACAAGATTAGCCGATTGCCACCTATGAATTTCACCTCTCTGCTTTCTCCTACTCCCCCTTCATCTCTTTGTCACTTTGTCTGACATTTTTTAATCATGGATTGTATGTTTCTTCAGAGAGTGAACAACGCAGCCTGTATTTGGTGCTATTTTGATATATTAATAATAAAGGACGATGTGATTGTACACCTAGGGAAGCAATAGGACAGGACTTTATTGATTTTCAGGCTGTGAGCTGGTTTCTGTATTTTAACCTGTTCTTTGACATCTCTGGTGAACAAGTCCCAAATGGTACCAACCAGGCCGAAATTAATTTTTAATTCTCCCCCAGATTCCCAGATCCTTCAGCTCTAGACATTCTGTAGCATCTTCATTTACATCTTAAGCTACAGTTCCTGGGATCAGCAAAACATCTGCTTCAGCCAGTGAAAAGGTTCCCATCAGTTGCAACGAGCACTGAAACAGCTACTCACACAACTATGGCTGCGAGTTTAATAAAGGTTTCATCTATTTTCTTTTCCATACACAAAATCACCTCTCGTCTTCAGTTATTTACATTTTCCAGTGCATGTACCTATGATACACAGCTGCAAACAAGACCCAAAGGTTTGCAGCTGAAAAGCAAGCAGCAGCGCTCTGCTACTTGTGTTGGCAGAGGAGGTATTTGCACATTCCCTAGTCAAACCCGTGACTGCTGCTCAAGGCACCTACAGGTCTAACGGCGTTTGGAAAGTCAACCCTGGGGCCTCATCCCCATTTTTAGGCTAAAAGGACTACATACGTGAACAAAGCTGAGCACTGAGCAAAGATTTCACAGGAATACACCCAATATATAATACAGAATATACAATTATAATCGTGCACTTCAGAGGAACAATTAAAACTCCCATTTTCTCAGCATTTTTATAAGATTAAAGGCAAATAATATAAATACTTCAGTTTTAGTTTAGTCTCTCTTTAGCTGCCACCGATAGCTCTTCTGAATTAGCCAATGTTTGCTGAAAAGACTGGCCTCACAATACTTATAGTTAGCCTCTGGAGATTGTATTACTTCAAAAAAAAAAAGTCTTATCTTTAAGATTTGGGTTTTGATAAATGGCTCTCTTGGAGGAATGCCACTATGCATTTGATTTTTTTTTTTTTTTTCTTCTCGAAAAGTAAGAATTTGTTCCCTGTTTTAATAGGCTGATATAGCCTTTAACATGCTATGAAATTAAATGCCTCCATTGGGGACCCATAACTTATCATAACAATAGTATTTCTAGCACTTCTTGGAACTAAGAGGAAAGTTAGAAGATGGTATAATAATGAGTGTTACATTTTAAAGGACTACAGAATGGTGACTATACATTACTGAGCTCCCATAGTTAACCTGTGAATTAAAAACATATAAAAGCAATAATAGTCAAATCTCTATAGAAATGCTTTGCACTTGGTAAAATTATCACTTGGCTGGAATTAACCTGTGATCTGCTGGGAAGCGTAAAAGGAAACACTTGGAAGGAAATTCTTCTCATAACTGACCCTGCTGTGGGCAAGAGGTTGGACTAGACGACCTCCTGAGGTCTCTTCCACGCTCAATTATCCTATGATCCTAATCACTTCTACTAGCTTTTGATAGGTGCCTGTAAAGACCATCTTAAAATTAAGTAGGTACTAAGAAAGGATCACTATCTACTTTCTGAGCACTCATGGATCCCATTGGGATTTCTTTTCTTACAGGAGAGGAGAGGAGAGGTCTTTCGTAAAGCAATCAAGAACAAGCCCCCGACTCAGGAAAACATTTCTAAGCGTAGTCATAGATCATGTATGTGTTCAAATATCTTCTCCAAACCCAAAGCCTTGTTCAGCAGTCAGTACTTCAAGACTCCAATGAAGAAATGCTCAGTAAGAGCCATTTTCAAATCTTTTTAGCATGATGGCTTACTCGCTCTCCTTATCCTCTTTATGTACAGTTAGGTGCTGTCCTTTATTTTGGGAGACCTTAAAAGAGGTTAAGTTGACTACGATCTTTATACAGCTCTGTAGTTTCCAGCACTGTGGTCACTGTTATTACCAGAGAAGTTTTACAAATCCTTGTGAAAGAGTTAGGAAAAGGCCTCCTCCTTCCTCACAGGAAAACACAGGCACGCTACAGAACCATTACCACAACAACCAAGACTCAAGAGACACTAAAATTGCCAACTTGTAAATTAAGGCAAGTCACTTGCAGGAATGAGATTACTCAAAAAGAAAAGCAAAATCATGGAAAGGGCTTATTTATTAGTAAGGCTATGACAGGGAGCGGAGCTGTCACAGAGCACTTCTATCAGCCCCTAAGTATTCTGGGGGGAACAGGATTTATTTTGACACAAATCTAAGAATAAAAAGAATAACTGAGGGTAGCCACAAGAGAGGGCAGAAATGTTCCTAAAAAGTTTCCAGAAAATGCACTGTTACCGCAGGGAAAGCTGAGTGCTCGTTAATTAGGGCTGCTGAAGAGCTTTCAGAACTGCTGGGGAGAAACATTCATTTCTTGACCTAAACTATAAAGCTAGGTTCAAAGGAGCCTTTGCTTTGTATGGGAGATTGGGACAGCATGAGTGACTTAATTTGGGCCCTTCTTTACAGCGCCACGCCTAAGAAAAATGGTCTTTTGGCTTGATTCTAGTCCTGTTTACCCATCTGGACACTAGCGGGGCATTACTAACATCCATAGCCTACACCAGTGTCTTCTGTCTCCAGTCAAGTTCAGCCCACGTGGCTTCTTAGCTGTTACTTGTGCGACGTGACCCACATGGACACAGCTTATGGAGCTCTGCTTATGGAGCCAGCAGAGATTTTGGGGGCAGGAGACTGTGCTTTCTGGTCTATATTTAAATACAACCAACAACAACAGCCCCTGGTGCTGCTGAAAAAGCACAAACCACTTGTAGGAACTCTGAATGGATAGACAGCTTGGGACTACATCTCAAAGACAGCTTCATTTCAAGGAACTGCACTCTTTCCACTGATGGCTGAACAAGTACGAACAGGAAAGATCAAACACATCTGAAATATTTGCACAACCAAATCTGACTGGAATCTCATTTTGGCATCATTTTAAGGTAGCATTAGGAGACAGGGAAAAATCCTCACTTTATTACACATAGGCCCACCCATACAATTTAATCCCTTAAGTTACCAGACCGTTTAAGAAACTACCCAACAGCAAGCACAGCGGACAGATGTCACCATAAAATGATAGCTAAAACTCACCGGTTTAAAGAACAAGCAGTGAACAACAGCAAAATATTAACATGCACACAGTTTAATTAAATGACAATATAATTTTCTCGTAGTCTTCCCCTAGCTCTGCTGAAAGAGTGCAGTGTTGACACAGTAATTTTATAAACTTCCTTGACAGTTCATGTTAAACCATCTTCCATTAGCTTAGATTGATAATTGCCACTTATAAAGGAAATGCAATGTCTGAAAAATCCATTAAAGTTTCCAAATATCTGAGAAGATTCTATGCAATGGTTATTTTATCTAAACCACTGTGTAAGCAGCTAAATTAAAAAAAAAAAAAAAAAAAAAAAAAAAAAAAAAAAAAAAAGAGAGAGAGAAAGACTTGACTTCATACTATATTTTAATGCAAGAAGAGGTGACTGTAAGACAGATTCAAATCTTTGCATTAACTGATATTGGTAACAATTTTAATGAAAGCAATAGCTACAGTATTTGGTATTAGATGTGCTCTCTACTCTTTTTCCTTCCTCCAGGAAGCATAAAATGGAAAGAAAAGCCTTATTTCCACAGACATTGCTTTAATAATCTGTCAAAACAGAATCCATTCCAAATCTTGTCAAAAATCTTATTTGGAGATGTTCAAGTGATATATTTTCACTGTATTGGCTATTTCTTCACCACAATCTAAGCACACAGACTGTGCAGAAAAGCGACAAAATTGCCCCATCCAATAAACTAAAGGCTCCCTTTTCTTTAATGTACTTTGGCATTTAAATTCCCAGTGGCTGCTCTATCCAAGCAGTTTAAATGGCTTGAAAAAGCAAGAACATGCTTTAATTACAGTTTCTTAAAATTTATTATGTAAAGTTAGTTGCTTAACAGCTGAGCAAAGGAAGATGGGCCGAGTACCTTGACCTATCTCTCAAACCAGCCTAAAAATAAGGCTAAACCAGTAAAAATAAGAAACTACCCCAGAATCACACCTCCTCACTCACAGACAACTCCTCTTTGTCCTCTCACTGCTGAAAGCAGACTTGGACATTTCTGCAGAGCCTTTTCTTTGTGCCAGCCACATGGAAGCACAATCTTTCCCCAACGCAAGCTAGGGCTGGACAGAAGGTGGTGAGACCTCTCATCTTCAATACTGCTGAGTTAATTCAAACACAGCTTGATCATAGGAACAGCAGGGGCTGGATCACACTGTTATCCCAGCTGGCCTCCACTAGTGATGGGCAGCTGATTTGTAACTATAATAGTTGAACATGTGGCTTATTTTGACTTAACGCTACACCACATACTAGGAAGCCCCCTCGCTGTCTTCAAGCAGCCCTTCTGACACTACAACACTTACATTCTGGACACAAAAGTGGACAAGGGGCAAAACAAAGTTATCAATTTCCTCATTTTCTTGAACACATTAGAGTCACTTACTGCAGTTCTAAGCAATGGTTCAACCACAGCCAAACTGGCTAGCAACAACCCCATCTACCTTTATGTGCACAGGAAGTGGCAAAAATCTCTGTACAATTCTTGTAGGAGTGAATTTCTCAGTTTTCCTTACTCTCAAATGATAAAATTAGCTAAATTCATTATCTTACCTGCAAGGGAAGGCTTGATGAGGCTTGCTAACTTGATTGAAGTTCTATACTTGATGTATCAAATAAATAGTAGATTAGAGGTGATCTGCTGTCACTCCCTTCACATCTCAAAAGCTTCATATTTCCAACAATTACTTTGTGAGGCTTTCAGTATAACTGACTTTAAAATTGAAAGCACACAAACAAAAAAGACATTCAAGATGTAGTAATCTATTTGTCCAAACTTCTTAGTTAATCTAATGCAGCAGAGGAATGCATGAAACCTATTGCTAAGACACAATATACAATAAGGATTCTTAATTAATCTTTTGACATTATTTGAACGGACCACTGAAAACATAGGTGAAAGAAAAAACATGTTTGAGAAGCATAACAAAGCAATTCCAGTCATGTTTTACAATTATCTCTTTGATGGCAATCCTCTAATGTTCTCGCTGATGAAAAGGATAGGAAATGTGAAAAACATCCCACAGAAGATCAGCCCAACTTCCCAGATTTTTGAAAACTGTTCTTACAAACCCTATCAGCCATGGCCCCAAGGGTTCTGAGCCAATATTGACAACTTTTCAATGACATCCACAGAGTCAGACTATACTCTAGAGATCCATGACAATCCTCGGGCACAGCCGACACGAGAAATACGAGTACCCCATGCCCAACTCGTCCAGTAATCATTTCATGGCAGGACTAGGGTTTTCCCATAGGGAAAATCAGGGAAAAGCAGCAGCTCCGCAGAGGTTGGTTAGAAAGAAATTTATATTTCACGCTGTTCTAGGATATCCCTTGTAAAACCACAGAGTAAAACCACCATTCCCTTATTTCAGCTTTGACTGTATTATTTAGTTTTAGCTCTATGAATAATCTAATTTCGCTGTTATGAGGTTGCATTTCTGAAGAATGGTTATAAATTATATCTACAAACATCTTCTCAAGTTCCCATCTACCGAGCTGCTTTTTTTCCTATAACCTCGAGGATGGCTTGTCCTTAGACCCCCTCAGTTCCCATCTTACCACCTTTGTCATTAAAACACAAAATCAAAACATTTATTAATGGTTGCTGGAGTTTGTATGAATTATGCACTAAAATTCCTTAATCACCAACTGAGAGCAGTTTTTCCAAAGATCACAAGAAGTATTAAATCCTTGTTCTGGTCACTATTTTTGTGCAAATCTCTCTTTTTTTAGGTCCCTTCTCTGGACACCAAGGAGTCAAAGAAAAAGGTGGGCGTAGGTCAGAAATCTGGAATCTATTTCCCTTTCACTCTGCATAATATTGAATCAAGTCCTGTGTGACTTGCCCAGATCCCACCAAAATCAATATAAAGCCATCGAGGGATGGGCAGCAGCCCGTGTGCCCAGCCTTCCACTTCTGCAGAACAAACTGCAACCGGGTGCTTCATTAAAGACCTAGGCAACGCCTGCACGATGCTTTCCAAAATAAAAAAAGAAAAATTAACGTTCCCAGTTTCTAAAACTGTCCACACCAACCTGCTGAGTCTATTTCTGAAGAACATCTCCTGGATCCATTACATTTTTAGCATTTCGGAAAACAGATTTTCAAATGAGAGAACTTATTCACTCAAGAGGGTTAATAAAGTGATTCACCTCCTTTTGCCATCCTGATAGGTGCTAACAGCCTTGTTGCAGTCACCTGAGTGAAAGCACAGAGATTGGTATTAGCAAAATGCTGCATGCTATCAAGGATGCAAAGAGTTCGCTGTTTGCCTTTGACCCTGGTAAGAAAAAAGCTGCAGCTTTTTCCTTGCTGTAGCCTGAAACAAAACTCGTTCAATCTCAGGTGGGGAAATAATTAGTAACATGGGAGGTTGAATGAATTTTGAGATATTGAGGAAAATGTAGTTTGAACTGTCAGGTTTACTCGCCTACCCACAGGAACTACAAAGCAGCAAAGAAATAAAACCCTCTTAGAACTTACAGCTTTCATCAACCTATTCCCTCTGGCTGACTTTTCCCCCCAAATCTCTCTTTTCCCAGTGGCTCCCATTAGAAACACAAATAGTCTGTCTCTCTGCTTAGTGACGAATGTCATTTGACTGGAGTAGTTTTAAAAAATAATATTAAATTATTATTCTTTTTTTTTAATGCCAGATAGGCAATCTGTTCAGTCAAAGGTGTTTAGGGGGTTTTCCAAGGCTGGCTGAGGGCAGCAGTAGCCCTGCAGGTACAGAGAACAGACGTCAGTATTTTGAGCTCTGCACGTGAATGCTGTCCAGCAAATTAATTCATAGGCTTGCTTGGCACCTCGGTACTGAACTCAGATACCTTCTTTAAGAGGAAAAGCAAATGAATTCAAATGCCAAAGGGCAGAGACAAGAGAACAGGGTGATTTCGCTTGCCAGGATTTCACCTACTAAAGCCAAAGAAATTAAAAGTCCATGAAAAATTGTGCTAGATACAGCTTTCCACTGAGACACGCGGCTCTGGGCAGCGCAGAGGAAACAGCTGAAGTTGCAGAGGGGCTGATTTCTAAATAGAGTATCTGGCAATAAAATGATCCAAAATTACAGGGAAACAGAGAACTGCAGCAGAAGACACGAAGCGGGTGCAGGCAGACCTCCTCGTCCCGGCCAGCCTCTGCAGCGACCACAGCATCCGAAGCTGGGAGGAGGAGAGGACACTCATCCGAGAGCAATAAAGACACTGGTGCTACCAGAACAACAATGGAAAAGTAATTACAGGGAGATTCGGAGGACTCGGAGAGGGCACGGAAAGCACCAGGGCAGACAGGGAAGTTACTCAGGGTGCAAACTCAGTACCACGTATACAAGAAAACTGGGGAAACGTTTTCAAAAGTGAGCTTATTCAGAAGGTACGAAAACAGCCGGTCGCTACTAACGCGCGTGGTGGAGGGCCGAGGCCTGCGCGGGGGCGCAAAGCGAGGCGGCCGGCGCGCTCCGCTGTGGCGCGGCCATCAAACACATCACACCCCAGCGCTGCCCTCGGAGACGGGACAGCCTCGGCCACGCGACCTCCGCCTCCGGCACGCACACGGAAAATTTAATGAGATTTGCTAAAGGAACGAAAATCCTGAAGTGACAAATTACAGGCGTCACCGACCTCGCCTGGAGGGAAGTTTCCAACTTTTGGCAGCTGCGATAGGCAGACGCAGGGAGAGCAGAACTGCCTCCGTGCGGAGCACCAGGAAAGGCAGCTCCATCCCTCCATCCTCCTAGTCCAAAGCAGACTGGTGCTGGAGGGACACAAAATGCCATGTGGGAACGTTAAAGCACAAGGCAGGCCTGGTCCTTGGCTGGGCAACTGATCTACTGTCCCCACAACCAACACGGCCTGCAAAGAGATGCTCTGTGGATTTAGTCATTGTCAGAACCACTGTTCTGACCATTCAGACACGGTCGGAACCAGGAGGCTCACAAGTATTTAAAATCAAAATAAATGAACTTAGATTAAAATCTTACAAGCTTCCGGAGCTTCCAAAAGGGCCTACTCTGGATTCTGAGTGCAGGGAAAAGCACTGGTATAGCACAAAATGCAAGCTTATCTTTAAAAGCTTGTGCCTTCCTAATTGCCAAAATGTTAACAGTAGGAGACTCCAGTACTGCAAACAAGTTAGTTAATATTTCCAAGTGCCAGAGATTGCACCCCAGATTTTGAACTCCATATCTCATGCAGTTAATAGGTTTCATGCTGATTATTATACTGAACAATACGGGGTATCACGCTGTCGGCAAAAACAATTATCATTATTAAGATTATATATTTGCCTCTAAAAGAGAGGAAACGGCTTTGGGCAATTGATCTATGCCTCTAGCACACTAATAATGTGAAAACTAAAGTGATTTGTCCCATCAGCCCCTGTCCCACTTCCTATTTGAAGAGCAATAGTAGATTTTCGCTTGTTAAAAACCCTGATAAATGCAGAAAACATTAACTTTTGAAAGCTGCCTTCCTAGATCAGGCCCTAATATTTGCCTGAAACACTCTCAGTTAAGAGTTAATTTTTTTGGCATCTTCAGAACATCAGGGAACTGAGTCAAAGCCAATCATTTTGGGGTGTCATGCTTGACCCTCTGTAAAAACACTCTTTTTCTAAGTAAGATAAAGCCACATGTGGTAGAGACATGACAGGAGAGTCAAATCCCTCTGGAAATTCACCAGAAAAAGCAGCCACCTAAAATCACAAAACTCACAACAATCTGTCAAAAAAAAAAAAAAAAAAAAAAAAAAAAAAAAAGCAAAACCTTGCAAACAGAGAATAAATAATTCCTCATTTAAAACCTGAAATGTCAGGATTAGGCTCCACAACCCATGAGTCTTCACCTAAACGTTACATAATACCACCTTTTAATTGCCCCATGTGCTTGCCAGTGTACCCAAGATTAGTGCTGCTTTTGCAGATGACAGATGAACTACTGTAGTTCCTAGCCTCTAAAAAAATGATTAATATTATAAAAACCAGTTAAAAATATGACTTTTTTATTTTTTAAGTATTAAAGGTAGAAAAAGATGAACTCGGAAAATCAGGTTCCAAAGCAGAAAATGCCTAGAGGCAAAGGAAGTCCTATACAGTGGTATTATAATAATGAACAAAACTTAAAGACAGGAAAATGTATCCATAGCTCAACGCTAAACAAAATAAAAAATCTCATGCTAAAACCAAAAATCTAGAGGAAAAGCAGAAGACTCAAGTGCTCTGAGTCTTCTCCCAAACAGAGATCAACGGGGTTAATAACCCACATTCTTTAAGTGTGTTAAAACTTCACTTTCCAGCTATAAGAAATTCAGTGGTGGTGCCTATATCCATAAGTGGAATTTTGACAGATGAGGAGATGCATCTTCATCAGCACTTTGCATCTGCCTGCCCCCTCACTTCAGTTCTTTTTGTCATTTTGGAGTATATTAATGACGTAAATCATCAAATGATTCCAATTAAGCTGAAAGAGGTTCTCTGAAGTGGGCAGCACTCCTTATAATGATAGATGGCCAAAATAATGGCCTCTATGGAAAGCAAAACATCAGAAAAGTAGCTTAAAAATGGCAAAAGAGGACACAAGCAAGTGCTTTATTAGAAAGTTTGGAATCAAATATTCAAAAGGGTAGCATGAAATTATATTTTATTTTGTAAGGCCACCTATATGTTAAAGATGGAGAATCTAACACAGCTATTCAGGCTCAAACACCACATCAGTGTTTTGCTGTATCTTTGTCAGATAAGTCTTTTTGTTTTGTCATTTTGTTGTATCTTTGTCAGATAAGACAAAGATGATCAGGCAAGAGATGGGTACAGGTTTTTTTCCTACATCATAGTAGTATCTTGTATATATGCATGTTTAATTGCAACTAAGGTATTAACATGCAAAATTGTTCAAGAGAACTTTAATTCTGACCTTCTGGAAGGCAGAGGAAATTGCACAGAGGATGAGGTGGTTCCCTTAGCATGGCCTGGGCTTAAGTGTCCGCTTGACTCTTTACTGTGTCCACCTGAGGCTGTCAATGGCAACGAGCCCCTCCAACAGGCCCGCTGTTGCCCACCAAGCTCAGCTCAACCACGTGTCCATGTCATGGGCTGGAGAACAGCGAGGAACCCTTGGCTTTGCTGCCTTCACCCAGAAGACACCATCGCAGTCTCACACTTCTGACCAGCCACATTGCCAAGGAGCTGCACCTTGGTGCTTGGAAGCCCAAAGGAGCTACAAATGGCAAATGCAAATTTCCAAGCACCTGGCTGATATCAAGGCTACACACGCACAGAAGAAAAACACAAGAAATTGCCAGAAGTATCAGGCTGCGGTGGCATTTAGTGCTGCCCTGACCCAAATGCCCCAACAGGTGAGCAGGGAGGGTGCCGTTCATCCCTGGGATGAGGTCCCTGCAGCCCACACGAGTGACTAACTCCAGGGGCCTGGCTCATCTCCAGCCAAAACCTGCAGCATTAAAGAGCTGCAAGTGCAGCTCAGTTAGAACAAGAGTGCTTCTGCCCCTCTCCTTCCATTTCATCTGCTCCAACTAGCTGCAGAACTGGTTGAATCTTAGCCCTTTCAGCTGCCCTGAAAAGCTCCCTAATTAGCTTGCTGCTACTCTGATTAGTAAATGAAACACATGGGCCATTGTTATTTTTCCAGGTGGCTCTACAAATTTTCCGACGATAAACGAGACCGGTGAAATCCATGAATACACAGACAATCTGTGAAGCTTAATGCTTCCATTTGTTAGGCTACCTGAATAAGAAAAATGCCATTAATGCGGATAAGCCCCTCCACAACTTTCCCCATTAATAGCTGGTCTTAATTCACAGGTGCCTTTTTAATCTCTGTTGAATTCCTCTAGACCCTAATGAACGCATGTAATAATAACAGCAATTCAGAATTTAATCCTGATTCTGGTCTTTCTTAAATTAGACCATAGTCATTAAGAGATTACAGGATAGTGAGTGATATTTAATCAATGAGTTTAATTTGGCCCCATTATTTATTTGATACAGTTCCCCACATGGTGGCTATAAATCTTTTCCCCCCAGCTTGACCACCAGAAGAAATGATGAAATACCGAGTGAAAAAATATTGGATTTGATGACCCTTTTAATGCAAGTTAAACTATAATTTATCGCTCCACGTGTATCCATACCTTTCAAGCCAGTACACACATGCACATATCTAACTCATACATAGCCAAACACTTCAGGTAAGATTTACTGTGCTTCATTTTTGTCTCTGTTAATTCTTAGCACTATCAGTCAAGATTTCCCAGCACTAACTACAGCATTAGCCCTAAGCATTGGGAAATCACATTTCTTGGTGCCAAGGGTTTAAAAAGATTCTAATTCAGCTATTAAACTGGAAGCAGCATGTGCCAGCCCCACAGCGTATTCACCCATTAATTCTGTCCCTTGGAAAAAAATGACTACCTCTTGCACCAGTCTGATAAAATGAGGAAACACACTGATTATGTCTGTGGCAGCTATTCTTGACCCAACCAACAGTGACAGTCATCAAACCGCAGTACCTAGAGCGCTGCAAGCTGTGTAAGCTAACCCAAGACATCATTAATTCTAAACACCAGAGCTTTCGTCCAGATAGTGTAGTTCAGGGAAGCTTAAAAACAAATCCCTTTGGTGGGTTGAAATTCTAAATGCTGTTCGCATTAGCTTCACAGGCACTACTTGAAACTTATTCCTCCAGTTGGCCTGGACAAATGCTAGTATCAAAGTGCCAGTGCCCTTCTCTGGATTGCTCAGAAGCGGGCCTACAGATTAATTAATTACGTTAGACAAACAGAAATCAAACTCACCGAGAGATTAGCTGGTTTTTATTTTTAGCACAATAGTTTGGAATGGACAAAGTAGCTGTGACCACAGCAGACTGGGTGATTGGTCCAGCCAGAATCTGAAAGCATATGAATGGTCAGGGCAGGGAAAAATAAGAAAAACAGTATTTAACAGGGAAAAAAGATCTTGATATTAAAAAAGCATTAATCTTGTGAAGTTTCTGGAGAGACTCCCAGTGCTCAGAGTGGGTTTGAGATACGGACTTCTGAGAAGTTACTATTAAAGTGCCAATCATGAAGGGTCCCGCAGGGTTGCTACAAGACAAGTTTATATTGTAGCTTAATGCAGGACTTGTGTCCTGAAAGAGCTTACGTATGTATTAAGAGTTGTGCGCAGTAAGGATTGACTCTTAGCTGGGAGATGGTAGCTCCGAATGTGTCAAAGCAGCAGGGTTTTGATTGTACCGTTATCACAGAGTCACAGAATGGCTGAAGTTGGAAGGGACCTCTAGAGATCATCAAGTCCAACACCTCTGCTCCAGCTGGGACACCGAGAGCATGGGGCATAGGTGACATCCAGGTGGGATGTGAAGATCTCCAGAGGAAACTCCACAACCTCCTGAGCAGCCTGTCCAGGGCTCTGTAACCCTCACAGTAAAGTTCTTCCCCACGTGGAGATGGCAGTTCCTGTGTTTCAACTTGTACCCATCACCTATCACTGTCTTATCCATTACCTACCCAGTCCTACCTATCACTGGCCACCACCAAGAAGAGATTGGCCCCATCCTCCCGTCACTCTCCCCTCAAGGACTTACACGTATCACATGGTTATCACACGGTTGGTACCAAAGCCTTTCTTCAAGGAAATCCTGAGGTCTGCATTTTCATGTGGAGGGCAAGGATTCATTCCCACCATTTTCGCTGCCCAGTGTGATCACAGATACAAGACATTCAGGAAACAGGGGATCTCTGTGTGACTTTCTCCCAAGCAAAGAACCTCATAGGAAGAAGATACTCTACCTTGTGGTGTGCTACCTTATCAATTCTCTTTTGTGCCTTATTGCTCTGTTGCAAAAAAAAAAAAAAAAAAAAAAAAAAAAAAAAAAAAAAAAAAAAAGCCATTGGGATGTTTTATCACAGAGAAGGAGAGGAAAACAGTGTCTCAGAAACCATTCAGGTCCTATCCTGCTGTGAGAAAGGCCAGAGAACATCCACTAGAAATCTCACCTCCGCACGTCCCCGCTAGCCATAAGGAAAATAACTAGATCTTCAGTAGAGCTCAGTGTGTTTGGTTTGAAAGATCATTTTGAAAAATTGAGGATTAATAGAAGCTAAGCACCATTCAACTCCAGGCAAAATCCTGTCCCTAGGGTCTGCAGGGTAACCCACCAGTCTCATCCTCAACTTTTTCTTCCAATAAATACAACCTTAACTCATTCCACAGTCTGGCTAGTTGAGCTGGGACTAGAGGCAAGGATTTAGCACAGAAACATCTCAGCCAAAGTCAGACAAACACTTTGAAAAATTGCAACCAATGACTTATCCTGGGGATGTTACTTTCCAGTTACAAGTATTTTAGTTTCGATAATCTAGAAGCAGTGTTCACATTTATGATAAATTTTCAGAAAAGAACATGTGTATCTTTAGGAATATAATGCTGTATTATGAGAATGCTTTCTGTGGACCTACGAGTCCAGAGCAATAGATTAAGCAATTTCTGCTTAGTCACCCCCCTTTTAAGAAACTTTGCTAGTTAACAAACAGTGCTTGGCCTTGTTCCCTCAATAGTCACTATTCTCTGACTCAAAACCAGATGCAATGAAAGCAGTGCCCTCTCCTTCCTCTCAGCACTTAGAAAGGTTTATAGATCTCCAGCCTCCTACAACTCAGCAGAAAATGGCTCACACTTGACAGTCTTCTGAAATCAGCCTTGTCTTCAGCCTCACTAAAACTGTCAGCCACACAAGGTCAGGAAATGAGGAGAGCTGGTGCCACCTGAATCACGTCTACCTCAGCTTAGGCCTCCCTCTAAACCTCCATGTCCCAGGGAAAGCTGGAATACCCCAAAGGAAGTCTTTCAAGTCTTTTAAAACCGTCATAAACAAGCTTCTGGAAAGTGCTTGGAGAAGTCCAAAGAACCTGGGCCCTTCAGCACTGCAGGCTCATGGATGCTCCCTTACCAGAGGCGGCACGTGGTGATAACGTTACTCGGGGGGCTCATGAACACAGACACTGCTACAGCAACGTCTAATGGATATTCTTTTTAAATAATATTCTACAAGAAGGACAGTGATAATGAATCCTCTTAAACGATCTAGACTCCATGTGATAAACTCATGGGTTTTACAAGCACCACAGAAGTATGCAAGATAGCTCATAAGGAACGGTTTACTTTCTGAATACCTTGATATGTTCTTATAAAAACATTGTCCGAAGGAGGAAATCAAATTCTATTATGTGCCTTTGAGACAGAAACATTGTTCCTTCTCTGTTTTATTCCACTTCAAAAACCATAAAAGCTTTGTATGAGAATAGGAGGAAACGCCTTCTGGGGAACTAAAGCGACTTCCTCCCAAGTCTGCTAAGTAGTTGAGATGACCTCATGAATAATAATCATAATAGTTCCAAGATAGTGATGCAGTTGCAGTGAAACAGCCCCTTGCTCACCACATGTATTTGCACATGAGAAACTACATAGAATCCAGTTAAATTTCATGTCCCTAAGATCAAAAACATACAGATATGTAACCACACTCCAAGAGTGTTATTCACTGCAAAGCCCAAGGTGATGCTCATCAGCCCCAGGTCTTTGTGCCTGCAGGTTATGTGGGTAACACGGGGACAGTGTGGCCATTTCGGTCGGACGCGGTGGCGCTGGGAGCGCTCGGTGGCACGTTCCACCTTGCGGTTATTGCACTGACAGCGAAGGCACGAAGCAAAGAGCTGCTTCAGCTGGCGTAAATCAGCGTGGCTCGACTCACCTTGGCGTGCTCCAAAGGGCCTTTTGCAAATAAATGTAGGCTCATGGAGCCTGAGCTGCCCATCTGGATGCAGCCCAGCTCCGAACAGGAGCTATTTGACTGTGAGGACGCGGTGCCAAGCCAAGCTTACACAGAGGAGCTTCCTCTCAGCAAGGCCTATTGGGCTGGATTTAGTGCCGCGCTAAGCAAGCTAACGTGGAAAACTTCCACAGAACATCTGGGCTGATCTGGCATCCCTGACATCTGCAAGACTTATCTGTTAACTTCACTTTTGCCAGGTCAACTCTGCATCGAGTGAAGCTCTCCTTCCACTTGAGCCAACAAGAGTTTTGTGACCAGTTTCAGCTGCGACAGGTTTTCCAAATAAAGTTTTTTCCTTTGGTCAGCTGTAGTTCTTCCCTCCCTGCAGTAATGCAGACTACTCCACAATATGGCATTCTCCCTTTTCTTAATGATAACATTAAAAAAAAAAAAATCAATAGCTCAATTAACAATCAGGAATGGAGCTTCCAGGCAACAAGCACCATGATCAATAACTTATGTTCAGTGAAATTAAAGGCACTTGTTAAGTCAAGTGTTAAAAGCTGCACACACTTAATATAGGGATATCAGTCAAGAACAGTTTGGCAGTTTAACTTGAAAAAAAATCGGTAAGTACAAAGTTCCCATACTATGTTCCACATCAACGAGCAACTAATGAAGCATAAATATTCACACAAATTCATTTCTGTAATAAATTCTCAAATCCCTCAATACACAGCAGTAATGCTGAGTTAACATAAACGTTCACTTTTCTTATTAGTTACACTTCCACAATATGAATCCAAAATGAAGGTGGCAAAACTAAATTTGGAGCTCGTGCAAAGGGAGATCCCGGTGCTCTGAGCCAACATCAGCACAGAGTGGCCTCGCTCCTACGAATTACAAAATTTCCTACCAGCATTAAGGGACACGTGAAGATCTCTCCCAACTGATTTCTCCAAGAGCAACAAATGTCCTCAGATGAAACAGCAACGATTCACACAGGAAAGAGACACCAAAATGTTTGTTTGGGTCCTTTGGAAGAGTTACAGACATGAGTTACACTCTCAAAATCCACAAGCCTTTACAGACACAAATCTGAGTTAGATATTGAGAGCAGATAGTGCTACAGCATTTTGTAAGATGGCAGTTTGAGGGAAGATTTTAAAGGCATAAAGGACAGCAAGATGCTCAACTCTCAGTGGAAGCCTGAGTAAATCAAATGTCTTATTCTCATTTATGCAGTCCAAAATCTCCCACTTAGCTTGTATTCATCTGCTCTCAGTAGAGATTTTCTTTGAGAAGAGAACATTTCAAGCAGTGTCAAAACTGACTCCTACATCAAGCTTGTGACAAAATTCCTCTCATGGTCAATAGCCTTGTTTTTAAAGCTCTACCGATAAGAGAGATGATTTAGCAGCACACTCCTGCTCAGACAACAGCCAAATTGAAGGCTGCTCTTCCGATTATGCCAAACTACCTCGTCATAAAGTAAGAATATTCACAGAATGATATATGCTCTTCAAAACTTTTTTTTTTTTTTTTTTTTAAAAAAAAGAGGTGACTAGAAACCTCTTCATGCCTCATTTTCTGTATCAAGGACCCTATCTTACTGCAGCCTGCTTTACATCCCATACCCCTTTCCATATAGCACGGGAGTCTTGTGAGGCCTAAGATGCTTATCAGGAGAACATGTGGGGGTGGGCTGGTGAGGAAGGGGTGGCAGGATGGTTGTATCCAGTTAATGAGCTGCCCCTTTTCTTGCCTCTGTTCTGCTCGAGTCCTGAGCATCTCTGACTGCACTTTGATGGTACCTCATCAACGAAAATCAATCATCTGAGATTGCGCAGACTGCATTTCATCTCCATCAAAAATCCTCTTCCTACAGAGCTCCATTAATCTCTTCATCATTGTTTAACTCAAAAGGATGCTTCTGTTGCAAGGGATCTCAGGCTCTGCTTTTACATTATAATTAAAGCAGTGCAGGGTTTGCTTCAAGGAAGTGACTACAGCTACAAGGAGCACACGGTTTTCCCCAGCAAACCTCCCGTGCGTGAGAAAAGTGATGCCAATTGCAATGCAAGGATCTCTCTTAAATTACTGTGGGCAACTTCGGACCACAGAGCAAAGTTGACAAGTTGTCAAGTCCAGTGGTGAGTTGCAGGGGCAGAAAAAAAAGGTGCCAAGGACTGGTCTAACTTTGAGAAGTGGACAACAGTCTCAGTGCAGCCTGGCAGGTTTAACCACAGCAGCAGGACCCGAGACAAAAATTAATTCAACCAGGTCCAAACCCAGCATGATGGGGAAGATGAGACCAGGATCATCTCGACAGTCCTTTCCAAGCTTACGACTTCTTGCAAACCTAAGAGAGGATTTTATGAGCCCTTTGCAGCAAATAGCAGAAAATTCTGTTAATCTTCTGCTACAGTGACCAAAGAAGCTAAAAGCATGAACGAATTTAGACCAGCCACAGGTTTGGGTATCAGGATAAGGATAGGCTCTGACTCTCCTAAGTCAGGATTACTGATGCTCGTTTATAAATCCTGGTGGTTCCCCCAGCTGCACAGCCCTGGCCAGCAGAAACCTTACTCAGCAGTCTTACAAATCTAATAAATCTAAGTCTGAAAAATAGCACCCGTGTTTCTCCCAAGCAATCTGAAGGAAGGCCAGCAATTGAAATCCGGGCAGTATCAAACCCTTCTGTGACCCTTCATGTTTCCTGCTTTTCAAACAGCAGAGAGAAGAGGATTGCAAATCGTTTTGAAAACGACAGCTGCTTTTTGGGCTCGTCAACACAAGATGGCATATACTTTACACACTTCTGACAAGCATGATGGATACTAGAAAGCAAGCCAGTCTTTTTGTAGTATTAGCTTAATGCTGCCCCCATGCAGAACAGTTTTATTGGCATTGGACTATTGGCCTTCTGGTTAGAAAATGGAAAAACAATTTATCCAAATAGATGTGAAACGCAGGGAAGGCTCAGAGCCAAGCAGACCCCTTTCTGGGGGCCTCATTGCCGCCCCTTTGCAGCAAAACCTGCTCCCCACAAACACCCACGATGACTGATCACCAGGACTGGAACATGACTCAGTCCGATACCTTTCCAGTCATCCCTTACACACCAAAGGTGGCCAAAGTGCTTTGGGAAGGAAAGGAGCCCCCGTGTCCTGCTGCTGCCCGCAGGACTGAGGCACACAGTGAAGCCCGCAGACGGGCGATGCATGGAAGATGCATTTGTTTCCCATGGAAGATGCTCTGTTTGTTTTAAGCTACTGTTCAGTAACTGCTGGTTCACAGAATGACAAAACTGCTTAATAACAGAGCATCTCCTGAAATATTCAGTGAGGAATGCGTGTAGAGTGAAGCTATCTGCTCTGGCATGGCTAGTCCGGACTGATAATTTATTTATTGAGGAACGGGAGAGGGAAGCGCAGTTTGGATCTTTAGAGGAAAATGAGACTTAGGCCTGAAAAAACCTGAATTACTTTCAGAAAGAAGGCTTAGGTATCTATGTCACATAAGGCAAAGCCCTGGTGTTTCCAAGATGCCTTTTCACCCGTGTGACCACCCGGTCTCTCATAGGGCAAATTCAGGACCTGGTCCTAAATCATCTTTTCCATGGTCCAGACTGACCAAGTCTGGTGAGCTGTAGCAAACAGCAGCGGTTGTAACTTCTTAACCCAACGCAGCTGCTCCCACATTGATTGCATAATGGCGCTCAGATGGGTGCTTTGTGCAAACGGAACAGATGGGTGCTTTGTGCGAATGGCAAACTGGGGGCTCCAGCACCCTGCGAGTGGAGCACACAAGGAGACGGAGCCGTCCCGGGATATCTGCTCTCCCAGGACGTGGCCCTCCTGGAGGGGAGCATCCCTGGAAGCTTGCAAAGCTCAACTTGTTCCTGTTGTAGCAAACAAGGCTTTTGCTTGGGTGTTAATTCAGGCAAAGCAAAAGGAATAACATTTGCCAAGACGCTCAAACTGTTGCATAATAATTGGCACATATTTAAACAGAGGGTGGAACTGGTTGGCAAAACACCTGCGAACGATCAGAAAACTGGAATCAAAGTGACTGATTCCCTGCAAGCGAGAGAATTCGCGGGAGCAGCAGAGCTTTGCGCAGCTCCGGGGCCGGTGCGGGCAGCTCCCTGCCGCCGTCTCGCCGTGCCCACGCGGGGTAACAGCAGCGGAGCTTTGCGCAGCTCCGGGGCCGGTGCGGGCAGCTCCCTGCCGCCGTCTCGCCGTGCCCACGCGGGGTAACGGTGCCTGCAGCTCGCGGTGCTCGCTGTGCGCAGCGCCTCGGAACGGGCACCCTGCGGGCGCCGGCAGCTTCAGCTCCCACGCTCCTGGGGAGCCGGGTGCCCTTGAAGTCGGTGCCTCGGAGACGCGATTGATCCAGCAGTCAATCGCCAGCCAGGCAGCACGAAGGGCAAAGCAAACATCTTAAGAGAGGGCTCCCCAGGATTTCTGGTGTCCCAGCCTGCTTACTGCAGAACAAAGTTTCTCGGGCTCTAAGGCTGTCTGGGTGATGCAGCAAGAGGCTCACGGCAGGGCCAGACCTGAATAAACAACAGTATGTAACACTCCCACAACACTCTGCAAACCACCTCTAGCTAATGCAATATTCCTGCGGGTCTCTGCTTGTCAGCACCAATTCCCTGCACGCACAGAGGAGCCAGAGTCCCCACCGAGGCCAGTGTCCAGCCCCAAAGCTGCTGCCTGTGTCCCAGCAGTTCCTGAAGCTGCTGCCCGGCCCAGCTGGGGCAGGGATCAGAGCACGACGGAGCTGAGCACAGAGGCATTTGCAAGGAAAGAGGCTGTTCCCCTCCTCAGTGCTTTTGTGCTTCTACCCATTTCCTCGCTCTCCTCCTCCAGCAAGGGATGTGGAAATCGCTCCAGCAGGAGCATTTGGAAGTTATTTCAACTGTGCATTTCTAGTTACATTTTAGTATCAAAGACACTGAATGTTGTGGATTGTTGTTTGCTCTCATACATTTTTTACATGACGCATATGCAATTTCCTTGTTTTGAAGAAGGGGACAGAAGAAAAGATCAGAAAGGATGAATGTGCAAGCACAGGAGACACTGCAGACAGAGAAGGTCCTCATGGCCTTCCGCTCAGCAAAGAGATTTTAATTGAAAAGCAGGCCTTTACACCAAGAATTTTCTGTCACTTTAACAGCATAAAGGGTTCTCATTACCAAGAAAAGGACTCCTGAGAATAAATCCTATAAAGAGGGTCCTACTAATTGATGTAAAGATGTCTGAAAATCTCCAGCTTTACCCTTGATACAGAAGCTTGATTAAAATAAGGTCTCTAAGTACTGAGCTACGTCTTTTCCTCTTACCCCAGTATTCACATCAAAGTGGAGGGGCAAAAATGCACGACAGGCACAGAGACGCAGAAGTACCGGAAAATCCTGCGAGTTTTGCATATCAGAACTTAAATAACAGCACAAAATTCTGCTTGACCGTGTGGTTGTTCTTTGACAGCAGCACTTCAGCAGTGCTCGGGATCCCTGAGCATGGAAAAAGCCTCTCCCTTCTCCATGCACCTCCAGCTGCAGCTCGGGTGCCTCCCTTGCCAGAGGTGCCCATGATACAGCTCTGCCCATAGCAAGTTCTGTCCTTTCAGCAGTGCAACACCCACTAGGCTGAAATCACTAATATTTCATGGGAGGCTTTCAGAATAGTTTCCTTTAAACATAACAATAATACAATAATATAATAAAATATATAATAATAATATATAATAATATAATAATAAATAATAAAAAGGACCAGGAAAATTAACAAGTTTTAGGCAATTGTATTTTCCCTCATATCAGCCTTGCTTTGTCTAAAGCACCACATGCGTTGTACCAGGGCTTTTCTTCTCCCCGCTAATTCACTCGTAGCTCAGAATAAATCTCTTTCCTTCAATTAGTTCCAGAACAGAACACACTGATACAGCAGTTTGTTTTGCATGCATTAAAACAACAACAAAAAAGTTGGATTAAAGGATTCTGTCCTGACTTTTAGAAGAGAACAGCTCGTTCACAAGTGAGCACCCAGCAAATCCAAAGCTCTTTTCTGCCTCAACTAACCTCCATTAGTTAGTGCTCAGCTCTGCTATGATGAAGAGAGAATGTGGGAGATTAAAGCACAAGCAACCCAACCTGCACACAGCCACGTACCTGCAGGAAACACCAACCTCCTCCAGCATGGAAGTTCCAACTTAAAACAACGAAATGATGAATGTTACTTTGATCTTTTCCTGTCACGATGTAATTATTGAAACACAGGCTCTGATTCCCAGATCAATGAAACTGGCTCGGGTCAGTAGATGCACCATTTGTTTTAAGGGATGGAATGGATGCACCTTGGCACTTTCCAAGATCCCGCTGCAGCATCCATAGGCTGTCCCGGTAGCCCTGTTATCCCTGCTCTTCCGTCGTGACCCATGGCTTTGGGAACCGCTTTTCTCAGTGGTCACCAGTGACATATTCTGCTTTTTAGGAACTGAAGGCTCTTGTCCTGAATATAAACACAGCAAAACACGTGCCCTGGATCACAAGGCCCTGCAGAACAGCTCTCCATGCAGAACTCCAGAGCTGTCACTTCAGTTCCTTGGCCCACCCAAAGCTCCTCAGCCTCTAAGGTGCCTCAAACACGACACTAAAGCTCGTTACTGACAGCCCCTCTCATCTCACCTCCCTCCCGTCCAAGCCCCCTTGCTCCTGCAGCCTCGGCAAGCGCTTGGGACCCTCCTGCGAGGAGATGAGAACTTGACGGCATCGATGTGGCAGCTCATCACACCCCACAGTCCAGTTCAGTGGGCCTGATGCTCACCCTCTATCCTAGATGAGCTATTTTATACGCTTCCTCACCTTTCCCAGCAGTGCTATATATCTATTTTCCTTTCCATACAAAAAGGAGTGTGCATGATGCAGCAGGGACAGCACAAATGCCTTTTCCCCCCCTCTTTTTTTTTTCTTTCCTAAAAAGATTCTAAAGGAGATCTTTGGGAATTTAAATAACCATTTCATTAACTCTTTTTTA